>JBBDGP010004463.1:0-164962 GCA_037952835.1 Lithobates septentrionalis
GAAGCGTGCGATTATGGTGCCTGTGTTTGATGGAAGGCGCGGCGGCCGCAGAGGATTACGGGGATTTAATCCGCAGCCACAAGAACCTTTTTAATACGATGTGGTGGAGGAGGGGCGGCTGCGGCTCCTTCATAGTCCCGGCCGGATTTGGTTTCGTATTGGACGGATCGGGTCACAACCTCTGCCGGGTTTTTTTTCTTGCTGCCGGAGGAGTTTATATTTCATAGAATATCCACTTCCTGTCCGAGCTTTTCCGGCACTATTTTACATGTAACAACCTGTATTGTTGGCTGGAAAATTTACTTAGAACCCCCCAAACATCATATATTTAGCAGAGACCTTAGAGAATAAAATGGAGGTCGCTGCAATTTTTTTATGTCACGTTATTTGCAAAGCGTTTTTCAAATGCAATTTTTTTGGGGGGAAAAATACATTTTTTTTTAAATTTTTCAATGCACAAAAAACAAAATAATACCCAATTGTTTGGTAAAAAAATAAAAGATGATGTTATGCCGAGTAAATAGATACCAAACATGTCACACTTTAAACGGCGACAAACACAAACACGGCGTGGAACGGCGACAAACACAATACTTAAAAATCTAGATTTGGGGATGTTTTAAAAGCCTTTATAGGTCACCACTTTAGATGTACACGGAAGGTCTGGTGATAGAATTACTGCCCGTGATCCAACGCACGCGGCGAAACCTCACATGTGTGGGGCGATCGCTGGTTACGCACGTGACGGACTGACGTGTGCGTTTGCCTTTTGCGCTGTCATGGGGGGGGGGGTACTGGGGCACATTAATTAATTTTTATGTATTTCTGAACGCTCAGACAACCTTTATAATTCAGCACTTTGGATATAGAGAAAGCTGCAGATAAACAGGTACAACCTATGTAGGAGCTAGTGATTCTCTTTCTCATAAAAGCAACCTGAGTGACTAATTAGCCACTGGATCGCTTTAAGAAGCAGTGGGAGGGGTCACCCCTCCCCCCATTAATGATCAGATACTTTTTTCTTTTTCTTTTGATGCTTTCAAAGGTAGAGAAGAGATTCATAAAGAGGACCCGTCATCCCTTATTTCTACCACACGGGGGGGGGGGGGGGGGGGTTACATTTCTTGTAATAGGAATAAAAGTAATAAAAAAAAAAAGTTAAAGGGAAAGTGTAAAAAAAAAAATCAAGGTGGGGTGGATGAAAGGTCTGCCTCCTCCATTCATAGTTTGGCTTTCATTGCGGGAACAGATAGTACATCTTCTATGAATGGAGGAGGGACAGGCGATCGAAAGGTCTGCCTTTGTCCGTTCATTGATTTTCATTGTGGGAACAAATGGTACAGCTTCTATGAATGGAGGAGGAGCAGATGATTGAAAGGTCCGCCTCCTCCATTCATAGTTTAGTTTTCTGAGAACAGATAGTGCAGCTTCTATGAATGGAGGAGGGACAGATGAATGAAAGGTCTGCCTCCTCCATTCAAAGCTTTTCTTTAATAGACGCGATAATGAAAAAATTATAAAATAGGATCCACAGTTCACATATTTTAGGTAATGAAAGCAATCTATGAATGGGGGAGGGACAGATGAATGAAAGGTCTGCCTCCTCCATTCATAGTTTGGCTTTCATTGCAGGAACAGATAGTACAGCTTCTGTGAATGGAGAAGGGACAGATGAATGAAGGTCTGCCTTCTCCATTCATAGTTTGATTTTCATCGTGGGAGCAGATAGTACATCTTCTATGAATGGAGGAGAGACAGATGAATGAAAGTCTGCCTTCTCCATTCATAGTTTGGCTTTCTTTGTGGAACACATAATGCAGCTTCTATGAATGGAGGAGGGACAGATAAATGGAAGGTCGGCCTCCTCCATTCATAGTTTGGCTTTTATTGTGGGAACAGATAATGCCACTTTCTATGAATGGAGGAGGGACAGATGAATGAAAGGTCGGCCTCCTCCATTCATAGTTTGGCTTTTATTGTGGGAACAGATAATGCCACTTTCTATGAATGGAGGAGGGACAGATGAATGAAAGGTCGGCCTCCTCCATTCATAGTTTGGTTTTTATTGTAGGAACAGATAATGCCACTTTCTATGAATGGAGGAGGGACAGATGAATGAAAGGTCGGCCTCCTCCATTCATAGCTTTTCATTAATATAAGCTATAATGAAAAAATGATAAAATGGGATCTATAGTCCACATAGTTTAGGTAATGAATGCAACCTATGAATGGAGGAGCGGTAAATGAGAGGTCTGCCTCCTCCATTCATAGTTTGGTTTTCTGAGAACAGATAGTACGACTTCTATGATGGGAGGACAGGTGAATGAAAGGTCTGCCTTTGTCCATTCATTGCTTTTCATTGTAGGAACAAACAGTACAGCTTGTATGAATGGAGGAGGAGCCGATGATTGAGAGGTCTGAACTCCTCCATTCATAGTTTTTGGTTTTATGAGAACAGATAGTATAACTTCTATGATGGGAGGGAAGACGGGTGAATGAAAGCTCTGCCTCCTCCATTCATAGTTTTGTCTTTCATTGTGGGAACAGGATAGTACATCTTCTATGAATGGAGGATGGACAGATGAATGAAAGGTCTGCCTCCTCCATTCATAGGTTTTTTTTAAAATAATTTTTTATCTGATTTTAGGAGTCAATTAGTTTTATTTCAGCAGTTTGGTCTCCTAATGTTTTTTTTAGTTCTTCCTTATATTAGTACTTGTTTTAGTAGCCAATTACTTCTATTTCAGAAGCCTGATTAGTTTCACCTTTTCTCAGTGATGTTTCTAGTTTGTTGGATGATTTACCCCCCGATTCCTGGTCTCTTCCCACATTCTATCATTCACCTGTGACACGTCTGATGATGTCACGGAATGTTCTGGATTCTGTGGGACATATTCATATCTAGACATCATTTCTCATCATTATCAGCGATCTTTTGCTTATTCTTGGAAGGGAGTGTGTGTTGTGTGGGTTGGGGGGGGGGGGGGGGATGTTGCCCCTCGAAACGCGTTGACTTTTTTTTTAAAATGAGAATTAAAATAATCTTGGACTAATCAATAAACTCTGGCGCTCCTTTCTGTATTTCCTTTCTTCTGGTTATGAATCTGCGGAGGACCGGATGTTATTGATCTGCGGAGGACGGATGTTATTGATCTGCGGAGGACCGGATGTTATTGATCTGCGGAGGACCGGATGTTATTGATCTGCGGAGGACCGCAGTCTCTGAATGTCGGGGGAGGGGATTTTGTTACATTTTTTTTTTTTTTCGTGTTCAGCAAAAATTTGACACTTTGTATCTGTTGAACCTTCACCGGGAGGCTCCGTCATTTCCTCATTGATTGCTGGTATTCCTGTATTGGCAATGATTAGATCTTTTTATAAGTATGATTGATCCGTGCTCCTGATACGTTCCAGACCTGTGAAGTACCCAGAATTCTCTCCTCTATATAAATTCTGATAAATGTATAAAAAAAATTTTTTTTAAATGCTCGCTGGATCTAAACGCATGTTAATGCTAGACGGGTCTAAAATCTAGGCGGGGCAAAGCATGTCGGGGAGTACAGCCCATCTGTATCCGTATCTTTATCTCTTAATACAGAGGGGGGGGGGGGAGAATAATGATCGGATCCCCGGAAGATTGTGTAAGTTTGTCCCACTTACATAGAAATGACGGGTCTATCGTCTTTATCATAGGTGAGTTTTAACCATTTGCTGACCGGCCCTTTTACTGACATTTGTTTTTTATAAGTGAAAATCTGTATTTTTTGCTAGAAAATTACGTTGAACCCCCAAACATTATATATATAATGATTTTTTTTTTTTAAGCAGCGACCCAAGAGAATAAAATGGTGGTTGTTGCAATATTTTATATCACACTGTCCCCCACACCATTACACCACCAGCCTGAACCGGTGATACCCCACCCCCCACACCATTACACCTCCACCACCAGCCTGAACCGGTGATACCCCACCCCCCACACCATTACACCCCCACCACCAGCCTGAACCGGTGATACCCCATCCCCCACACCATTACACCCCCACCACCAGCCTGAACCGGTGATACCCCATCCCCCACACCATTACACCCCCACCACCAGCCTGAACCGGTGATACCCCATCCCCCACACCATTACACCCCCCACCACCAGCCTGAACCGGTGATATCCCATCCCCCACACCATTACACCCACCACCAGCCTGAACCGGTGATATCCCATCCCCCACACCATTACACCCCCACCACCAGCCTGAATCGGTGATATCCCATCCCCACACCATTATGTAACAAGAGGTTATTTGAGTTACTGTTACCGTTCTATCATGTGGAACCAGTCTGCCCATTCTCCTCTGACCTCAACAAGGCATTTTCCTCCACACAACTGCCGCTCACTGGATATTTTCTCCTTTTTCCCACCATTCTCTGTAATCCAGAGAGATGGTTGTGTGTGAAAATCCCAGAAATACTCAGAGCAGCCCGTCTGCCACCAACAACCAACCATGCCACGTTCAAAGTCACCGAGATCCCCTTTCTTCCCCCATTCTGATGCTCGGTTTGAACTTCAGCAAATCGTCTTCACCACGTCTAGATGTCCAAATGCATTGAGTTGCTGACATGTGATTAGCAATTTGTAATTATTCTAAGCAAAAGAAAAATGTGATTCTCACTTTAGCCAGAATCGTGCAGCTCTAATGTGTATATGTGTGTATATATATATATATATATTCCTTCTGTATTGTAATTGTACTGTCCCCCCTCTACACTGTAAACTGTTGGCACAAAAAGAAAAAAAAACTGAATAATAATAATAATGTATTTAATTTTCTAAATAATATTTATATAAAAATATATATATATATATATATATATATATATATATATAAAATCACCAGTGTGGGAGCGATTTGTCAACGTGCAGATTTCTGGAATTGTATCTCTTGGGCCCTTTACGTGGGGCCCCTGCCGTGGTGGTATGTGTGCCGTGGTGGTATGTGTGCCGTGGTGGTATGTGTGCCGTGGTGGTATGTGTGCCGTGGTGGTATGTGTGCCGTGGTGGTGTGTGTGCCGTGGTGGTATGTGTGCCATGGTGGTATGTGTGCCGTGGTGGTGTGTGTGCCGTGGTGGTGTGTGTGCCGTGGTGGTATTTGTGCCGTGGTGGTGTGTGTGCCGTGGTGGTGTGTGTGCCGTGGTGGTGTGTGTGCCGTGGTGGTATTTGTGCCGTGGTGGTATGTGTGCCGTGGTGGTGTGTGTGCCGTGGTGGTGTGTGTGCCGTGGTGGTGTGTGTGCCGTGGTGGTATGTGTGCCGTGGTGGTGTGTGTGCCGTGGTGGTGTGTGTGCCGTGGTGGTGTGTGCCGTGGTGGTATTTGTGCCGTGGTGGTATGTGTGCCGTGGTGGTGTGTGTGCCGTGGTGGTGTGTGTGCCGTGGTGGTGTGTGTGCCGTGGTGGTGTGTGTGCCGTGGTGGTGTGTGTGCCGTGGTGGTGTGTGTGCCGTGGTGGTATTTGTGCCGTGGTGGTGTGTGTGCCGTGGTGGTGTGTGTGCCGTGGTGGTGTGTGTGCCGTGGTGGTATTTGTGCCGTGGTGGTATGTGTGCCGTGGTGGTGTGTGTGCCGTGGTGGTGTGTGTGCCGTGGTGGTGTGTGTGCCGTGGTGGTATGTGTGCCGTGGTGGTGTGTGTGCCGTGGTGGTGTGTGTGCCGTGGTGGTGTGTGCCGTGGTGGTATTTGTGCCGTGGTGGTATGTGTGCCGTGGTGGTGTGTGTGCCGTGGTGGTGTGTGTGCCGTGGTGGTGTGTGTGCCGTGGTGGTGTGTGTGCCGTGGTGGTGTGTGTGCCGTGGTGGTGTGTGTGCCGTGGTGGTGTGTGTGCCGTGGTGGTGTGTGTGCCGTGGTGGTGTGTGTGCCGTGGTGGTGTGTGTGCCGTGGTGGTGTGTGTGCCGTGGTGGTGTGTGTGCCGTGGTGGTGTGTGTGCCGTGGTGGTGTGTGTGCCGTGGTGGTGTGTGTGCCGTGGTGGTATTTGTGCCGTGGTGGTATTTGTTGTATTAAATCTCCTATCCTGGGATTAGGAGGCGCGAGGTTTGCCCCGAGCGCACTTCATAGCAGCCTTCATCACTCAGTTCCTTGTCCTTCTACATGACATCATTACATATGAAGGATCCGCCCCCCTATCTCCCGCTAATCCCACTCTTGCTTTTTGCCAATCCTATCAGATGAGACTTGATGGAGTTCAGTATACGGATTCTCTGTGTCTCTCTCTGCTCAATCCGCTATATACACACGGGATCTGTCCTAAGATTTGTATTTCAATCCATTCCTGAGATTTACACAGCTCTGCCACACTGCACAGCTAGAGATTACCACCAAGCGGTCGCCAAACCATAAGGTGGAAGAGCCCAATCAGAAAGTCGATAGGTCACAATCTGACCATAAAATGCAGCCAACACGTTTCAGGGGCCAAAACACCCCCCCCCCCGCCCCCTTTATCAGGGCCAAGAAGACTTTATATTTCGGAGGGCGGGTTTACACCGCTTGCGGTGCGGGAAATGTGGGTTTCCATACCGCATCAGAATCCGCCGCCTCCTGCAGACGCCATTAATTCCTAATGGCACCTCCATGCATCTAGCAAGTGCGGGTGTGTTCATGGCCACCAAAACGTATGGCACCGCAGTACTATGTGGTTTGGTGTATATGTGTGTGTGTATATATATATAATATTATCATTTTTATTATTATTTATACATTTTTTTCCCACCCCCAGAGGTGATCTTCCAATTTAAAGTTTATGAAAATGTTTCAGTTTTGCTGTAACTCTTCGTTGTTTCCCTCCCCGTACCCAATGCGTTTTTCTTGCGCACATTATTCTTCTTATTAATAATATATATAGCTGGTACTTATATTTATTTATATATTATTGAATTTATATTTATTATACATATATTTATGAATAAAATAAATAATTTATTGTAAATATATTTATAAATAAAATATATTATTTTTATTTATAAATAAATAAATATGCGGTGCTAACTAACCTGTGTAGTAGTATATAGCAAAAGTGCATCAATATAACAACTATATAAGAGCAAGTAAAAGTGCATAAATGTAGCAGCAAAATACAAATGCAGATCAATAGCAATATCTTCAAAGGTGCAGTAATGAATAATCCTACTAGATAAAAAAAATGAAAATAAAGGTGTGAAAAAAAGTAAATTCCGTTCAATCACAATCCGGAGTGCGCCAACTGTTTCCCCCAGCCTCTCACCGCTAGCAGCGGCCCCTACGGGCCAAGTTGAGCTTGGATCGGCAATCAATGCGGATTCCCCAAAACGATCACCCTTCAATGGTCACCTCCAGGGAACACCCGGTATCCAGCACCCAACTTTGATCTCTGATCTCCAGACTCAGTAATGATGGTGAGGGTATATATTAAGAGAAAAAGGGTGGCTCCATTGTGTAGTATTTTAAAACATTTATTCAGCACACGCAGTAACTTACATATAATATCGCAGAACTCTGTAATCAGAACGAATACCTCCGGTCTCGGCCGTGACCAGGAAGTAGCGACACCTGGCTCCTCCCTGACGCGTTGCGTCACCGCTCGCGTATCTTTCTCAAAGGGTCAAGGAGTCGGGTGTCAATAAGCCAGTTTAAATGGTCTCCTCCGCTGTCGTGACCACAGCGAATTCAATAAATAAAATAATTCAATAAAAACATCATGTGAAACAGGTTAAAATATTTGCTGGGCAGTTGTGTGAGATCACTTTTTTATGTTGGCAGCTTCTTTCCATTCTCATCTCATATTGTGGTTTTGCACATGAGCCACCCCCCCTTTATATACTATTTTTTATTATTTATATATATATATTTTTTTTTTTTATTTATTTTTTTTTTCCCCCAGCGGTAATTTCTCTCTAAAGTTTATGAAAATTGTTTCAGTTTTGCTGTAACTCTTCGTTGTTTCCCTCCCCATAACCAATGCATTTTTCTTGCGCACCTTCTTAATATAACAGGTACTTATATTTATGTATAAATATATACATTTTTATAGTATTTAATTTATATTTATTATAAATGTATTTATTATACACATATTTATGAATAAAATAATTATTTATTGGTAATATATTTATAAATAAAATAAATATTAAAAAAAAAAATTGTATTATTATATATAGTCCCCCCCCCCTCCCCCCAGCGGTAATCTTTCTTTTTAAGGTTCATGGAAATGTTTCAGTTTTGCTGTAACTCTTCCTTGTTTCCCTCCCCATAACCAATGCGTTTTTCTTGTGCACATTATTCTTCTTCTTCTTAATATAACAGGTACTTATATTTATGTATAAATATATATATAAAAAAAAATATATATATATATATATATATATATATATATATATATATATATATATATATATATAGTATTTAATTTATATTTATTATAAATATATTTATTATACACATATTTATGAATAAAATAATAATTTATTTATTGGTAATATATTTTATAAATAAAATAAATATAAAAAAATATATATTTTCGTTATTATATATATAGTCCCCTCCCCCCCTCCCAGAGGTAATCTTTCTTTTTAAGGTTCATGAAAATGTTGCAGTTTTGCTGTAACCCTTCCTTGTTTCCCTCCCCGTACCCAATGCGTTTTTCTTGCGCACATCATTATTCTTATTTTTAATATAACAGGTTCCTTATATTCATTTATTTATATATACATTTATATATTAATTAATTTATTATAAATACTAGTATTTATTATAAATATATTTATTAGTATATAAAATAAATATTCAAAAGTATTTTTATTATTATAATTTTTTTATAGGTCATTTTTCTCTTTAAGGTTTATATGCTGTGGGGCATTTTTCAGTTTTGTTGTATCTCTTTGTGTTTTTTTCCTCTCTGGCCTGTGTTTATATTGGAGCATCTGTGGGGCGGGGTTAAAGGGCGCACCAGGTGGTGTCTCTTACCAGCCTGAACTATAAATGGTAGCCGGAGATAATTATCTGTGCTCCTGCCGCACAAAGCAGTCACTGACCTTTCTGCAGCAGCTTAAAAGATTGCAAAATATTTGACTCACCGGGCGCTGGCCCCTTAAATATGCCCTGAGCCAATCCTGGCCGTCCGCGCTCATTAATAATAGATTGGGTTCTATTTTTATACTTTTTAAAGTTACAGATCCCGAGTCTCGTGCTATGAAAAGGGTGCTGGCTGCAAAATATTATTGTAAAATTTGCTAAATAATGAATCCTATCAGTAGTAGAGTGTGAGTTCCTCGCTTTTCCCATCCCCCACATTCGCATTCTTGGATAGCCACTTACCTTGCTGTTCCGTACGAGTCAGCAACTACTGGGGAGGACTGGTCACCAGGCAGGTCCAGGTTGCTGTTGTTTCTTTCTCGTAGAGCAGTGGCAGCAGAAAAAAGAAAAAAAACAAAAAATGTATTTTGCTGCAGTACTAACCTTCAATCTGGAGCTGTTCCCCATGCAGTACTGCTTTTCCAACACTAGACGTCCTCCGTTTGGCCAGCATTATTCAACCCACTTCCTCTGAGCCCAGGCTGTCGTGGACCCGCCCCTATCCTGTGACTGGACAGTGAAAGGAGAAGCAGCACAGTGATAAGCTCATCTGTCACTCTGCTCTCTCCTCCTATCAGCATGCTGCTTGTTAACACATCAACTCCTTGTGCTGCTTTCTTTTATTCCCCCCTCAGCTCAGCCCCAAGACACAGGCAGTAGACAGGGATTCTAGGCTCCTCCTACTCTTCTAAATAAATAAAGAAAAAAAACTATCTGAGTTGCTGTTTTCAATGTACCGTCACTTGCTGCCTGGTGACACCGTTATCACTAGGAGAGTGGGGGAATCGGCTCCAGATCTGTCCAAACCTCCCCTGATCTATCCAATTCACCCCTTCGCTAGGCGTGATCAATGAAGTGGGTGTGGCTTAATGGCGCCTTTCCTCCTAATGTGTGCAGAAAAAGAGAACCTGGAAGTATACTAATGAGAACGTGGGAATAAAATAATCCCAGCGTTGGTGTCAGTGGAATAAAATAATCCCCATCGTTGGTGTCAGTGGAATAAAATAATCCCCAGTGTTGGTGTCAGTGGAATAAAATAATCCCCATCGTTGGTGTCAGTGGGATAAAATAATCCCAGTGTTGGTGTCAGTGGAATAAAATAATCCCAGCGTTGGTGTCAGTGGGATAAAATAATCCCAGTGTTGGTGTCAGTGGGATAAAATAATCCCCATCGTTGGTGTCAGTGGGATAAAATAATCCCAGTGTTGGTGTCAGTGGAATAAAATAATCCCCATCGTTGGTGTCAGTGGAATAAAATAATCCCAGCGTTGGTGTCAGTGGAATAAAATAATCCCAGCGTTGGTGTCAGTGGAATAAAATAATCCCAGCGTTGGTGTCAGTGGAATAAAATAATCCCAGCGTTGGTGTCAGTGGTTTAAAATAATCCCCATTGCTAATGTAAGTATTAGTAAAATGGGCTCTGTTGTTCCAGTTGGTGGATTACAATAATCCCTGTCATTGTAAAAAATAATCCTTATTGTTGGTGTCATTGTAATAAAATAAAGTGATTATATATATATATAATTTTATTTGTTTATTTATTTTTTTAATCTTTTTTTTTTTTTTTTATAGAATACATATTTATATATGTGTGTATCTGTGAATATATACCATTCCAATGAGTCACCGCACTCCAAAATTTTCTTGCTTACTAGTTACTTTGTAGTTGTTGAAAGTAATTTTTGGAAGTGTATAGTAGCGGCAGATTGGAGCCGGCCTTTTCCCAACACCCGACACACAGGACATGTGCTCCACCTTTGATATATATATATATATATATATATATATATATCTGTATACTGTGTGTGTGTATATTGTGCCCGTGAAATGGTGTCTCCCGTGGAAAAATGCCTCTTATGATGTGCCATGGTGACGTCACCCCAGCTGATCGGGAAATCAGCTGGAGTGGCCTTCTTTACTACGCATGCATGGGCACTTTTTGACGGAGGGCACTATTCGATAGAACTCCGGCATTTCCACGATTGTAAACAGTGCAGAGCTGTTCTCTGCTCAGAGCTGTAAAAAAAAAAAAAAGAAGCCGAGAAATGTTTATCAACATTCCTCAGCGCTGAGATAACTATAAACAAAGTATCATTTGGTTCTTTTAGATCAAAGGAATGAACTTCGGTCTGTCAATGAGGTCAGTTTAACCACTTTGCCCCCATTCACACCGGTGCGACTTGTGGTGGGATTTGGCAGCACCCAATTGTCAGCACTGGAACCACTCAAATCAGTGCGACTCAGACTTTGCGGTGCCGCACCGATTTTAAAAAAAAAGGTTCCTGCACTATTTTTTTGCGATTTCGGGTGCGACTTGCATAGACCTCTGTGCATGAAGTGGCACAGATGTCAGTCAAGTAGCACCTGAAATCGCACTGACCTGCTACCTTTGAAATTGTGCGACTTCAAATGAGTCAAATCAATGTGAACCAGGGCTTTAAGACGAAGCCTTTTTCTGACACTTGTTGCTTACAAGTTAAAATCTGTATTTTCTTGCTAGAAAATTACTTGGAAACCCCCCCCAAACATTATGTATATTTTTTTTTTTTTTAGCAGAGACCCTAGAGAATAAAGTGGTGGTTGTTGCAATATTTTATGTCACACTGTATTTGCTCAGCGGTCTTTCAAATGCATTTTTTTGGGGAAAAAATACACTTCAATGAATTAAAAAAAAAACAAAAAAAAACAAAACAGCAAAGTTAGCCCAATTTTTTTGTGTAATGTGAAAGATGATGTTACGCCGCGAGAATCGTGATCTTTATTCTAAGCAAAAAAATTGTGATTCTCTTTTAAGCAAAAAAATTGTTCACCTCTAGTATGTGTCTATATATATGTACAGAATGTTTGTAATTTTATATCATATAACATACACTTAAGTGTATGTATGTGTAATGTGTGTGTGTTTACATATGTATATATAGAATATGTGTGTGTGTGTCTATATGGATATATGATTTTTATATAATACTAATGTAGGGTGTGTGTGTGTGTGTGTGTGTGTATATATATATATGGGTTTATCTTTTTTTTATTATATGATATATTTTTCATATACTATATACTTATTAATATATACTAATACTATGCATTATAGAATGTGTGTGTGTGTGTGTATACATATACTGTACTTATAATTTTTTGTTTTCATATAATGCATATTTATAGAATAGATATATATATAGAGAGAGAGAGAGAGTAAACGGTTAGGTGGTTTAGCTCTCTTTTTGTCTCTTGTAGTTGGACCTTAAAGCGTTTGTAATCACTTGCTTGAAACTTGCTTCTTACCTAATAATAGTCTTCAGTTGGTTTCTTGTTGTATAAAACTCTCACAATACACTATTATGATTAAGATGTGTAATCTAATTTGTACACTGTTGTGTTGATATGGAAACTTATTTTCCGGATTAAATAAAATATTTGAATAAATACATACATATATATATATATATATATATATATATATAGAGAGAGAGAGAGAGAGAGAGAGAATGTGCGAAATAAAAAAACACAGCATATAAACCTTAACCACTTGCCGCCCGCCATATAGCAGAATGATGGCGGCAAAGTGGTTTCAATATCCTGACTGGGCGTCATATGATGTTCTCAGGATATTAAGCCCCCAGGGGCGCGCATCGCGGCGCAACGCTGATCTAGGTAAAGAGTCTCTGACGGAGACTCTTTACCACGTGATCAGCCGTATCCAATCACGGCTGATCACGATGTAAATAGGAAGAGCCGGTGATCGGCTTTTCCTCACTCGCGTCTGACAGACGTGAGTAGAGGAGAGCCGATCAGCTGCTCTCCTGACAGGGGGGGGTCTGTGCTGATTGTTTATCAGCACAGCCCCCCCTCGGATCCCACCCAGGACCACCAGGGAAGCCGCCCAGGACCACCAGGGAAACCATCCACACTGGACCACCAGGTATGCCCCCTAGACCCCCAGGGAAATACTAATCTGTGCCCAGACAGCTGCCAATCTGTCCTCACTCACAATGCCTGCCAGTGCCACCAGGGATGCCTATCAGTGCCGTGTATCAGTGCCCAGCAGTGCTGCCTATCAGTGCCCATCAGTGCTGCCTATCAGTACTCATCAGTGCCACCCATAACAACCCATCTTTGCAGCCTTTCAGTGCCCATCAGTGTCGCCTATCAGTGCCCATCAGTGCCACCCATCAGTGCCGCCTATCAATGCCATTGTCAGTGCCCGCTCATTAGTGCCGCCTTATCAGTGCCTGTCAGTGAAAGAAAAACTTATTTACACAAATTTTTAACAGAAACAAAAGCAAAACTTTTATTTTTTTCAAAATTTTTGGTCTTTTTTTATTTGTTTGGCAAAAAATAAAAACCGCAGAGGTGATCAAATACCACCAAAAGAAAGCTCTATTTGTGGGAACAAAATTATAAAAATTTAGTTTGGGTACAGTGTAGCATGACCGCGTAATTGTCATTCAAACTGCGACAGCGCTGAAAGCTGAAAATTGGTCTGGGCAGGAAGATGTCTAAGTGCCCGGGTATTGAAGTGGTTAAAGAGAAAAATGACCTATAAAAAATGATAATATTAAAAATATTTTTAAATATTTATTTTACATATTAATAAATATGTAATAAATACTAGTATTTATAGTAAATAAAATACTATAGAAATGTATATATTTACAAATAAATGTAAATAAGTGTAATAAATATTAAGAAGAAGAAGAATGTGCGAAAGGAAAACACATGAGGATGGTTGTGGTGAGGGAGAGTACAAAAGTTACAGCAAAACTGAAAAATGCCACACAGTATATAAACACTAAAGAGAAAGATGACTTCTGGGAAAAAATAAAAAGTATATATATATATATATATATATATATATATATATATATATATATCTCTAGATATATCTAGAGATATATATATATATATATATATATCTCTAGATATATCTAGAGATATATATATATATCTATATATATATATATATAGATATATCTAGAGATATATATCTATATATAGATATATAGATATATATCTATATCTATCTATATATATATATATATATATATATATATATATATATATATATATCTTATATATATATATATACCCCACATCAAATCATTCCCCGCATCTATTACCTTTCGCACCACCACCCCCTCCCTTAAGAATGTAAGCTCTATGAGCCGGGCCCTCCTGTCCCTTCTGTATTGAACTGTAATTGTGCTGTCCCCCCTCTACATTGTAAAGCGCTGCGTAAACTGTTGGCACTATATAAATTGTGTATAATATAATAAGTATATATATATATATATATATATATATATATATATATATATATATATATTGGATATATATTTTTTTTATTTTTAAATCCCCCCAAGTATATTACCATCTCCCCCTGTTTCCTCTGCCCCCCCCCCCCCCCATGCTGCCTTCCCCTAGTGATGTCTCTGCACACCATCCTGTCCTTTGATAACCCTCCCTCTTAGGATATGAAGGTCTATGGTAACCATGGATCACACATTGTTTACCCTATAAACTTTGACCACCAGGTACTCCAGTCATGGTAACATTTTTATATGCAACAATGATAAAACTATAAGAATAGATTATGCCTCCGGAACCCCCCCCCCCCCCCCCCCCCCACACACACACACACACACACACACCTTTCCTCACCCTTATTTTCTTTCTTTTTTCTTCTCTTCCTTATTTCTCTCTTATTATCTCATTTCATAAGGTACTTAACAACAACAGGTGATATGGAATATATTTAAAACATCACACTCCGTAGTTTGATACATATACTTTATTTACATGTAACTACTACAATACTTTTAATTGATACATTATACTTGTTACCATATGTTGATCTTTCAATAAAAACCTTTGAACGAGAAAAAAAAAAAAATCTTCACCCTCCTGAATCCCCAGGAGCTCACCTCCCATCTCTTCACCTAATGCTTTGGCCACTATCCAGGGCGATAAAAAAAAATACAGCTGAAGACCGGATCGAGTTTCACCATTTAACCAGTTATGTCCATGTGACTTTTTGTACTTGTCATGTAACAACGTTTTTAGCCCCCCCCCCCCCCCTCCCTCCCTCCCTCATCCTGACCTCCTCCCTGTAACTCCATCACAGTGTTTTTTCGGAAGTAGCCCCCCCCCCTCCACCTGTCATTAATTTGTAATATTGCAAAGCGTTGGCAGGTAATTAGCGCGTTTAGTGTCCGGAGGTTTGTGCCCGGGGATAATGGCAGTCCTCTAATCATCCAGTAGAAGATAGCACAGAGCCTTTCCCTTTACTAATAATGAATCTCCGGCTTCTGTGCAGTTGACTGGCCACCTAATTGACTTCAAGAAGCTTGTGAGCCGAGGAGGATCACTAGAGGTGCTGTGTGCTCTCCAGTGCAGAAGGTCTCCTTCGCTCTCCACATCAGAAGGTCTCCTTCGCTCTCCACATCAGAAGGTCGCCTTGGCTCTCCACCTCAGAAGATCGCCTTGGCTCTCCACATCAGAAGGTCGCCTTGGCTCTCCAGCGCAGAAGGTCGCCTTGGCTCTCCACATCAGAAGGTCGCCTTGGCTCTCCAGCGCAGAAGGTCGCCTTGGCTCTCCACATCAGAAGGTCGCCTTGGCTCTCCAGCGCAGAAGGTCGCCTTGGCTCTCCACCTCAGAAGGTCTCCTTGGCTCTCCACCTCAGAAGGTCTCCTTGGCTCTCCACCTCAGAAGGTCTCCTTGGCTCTCCACCTCAGAAGGTCTCCTTGGCTCTCCACCTCAGAAGGTCTCCTTGGCTCTCCACCTCAGAAGATAGCCTTGGCTCTCCACCTCAGAAGGTCTCCTTGGCTCTCCACCTCAGAAGATAGCCTTGGCTCTCCACCTCAGAAGGTCTCCTTGGCTCTCCACCTCAGAAGGTCTCCTTGGCTCTCCACCTCAGAAGGTCTCCTTGGCTCTCCACCTCAGAAGGTTGCCTTGGCTCTCCACCTCAGAAGATCTCCTTGGCTCTCCACCTCAGAAGGTCTCCTTGGCTCTCCACCTCAGAAGGTCTCCTTGGCTCTCCGAGGAGGAGAAGCGAGCAGCATGCCAGCCTGTGCAACTCTCCTGCAAGCCAGACTCCGAGCAGCCAACGTGCCTTTCCTCCCGGGGAAGTTTACTCTCTTCTCTTGACTTTAACCCTCCTTGCTTGTCCAAAGCCATCACCAATTTTGTAGTTTTTTTTTTTCTTCTTTTTTCTTTCAAATAGATTTTTTTTTTCTATTTTTTTCCTTTTTTTTTAATAGCTTTTTAAAAAAAATATATATATATTTTTCATTCTTTTTATTTTCTTTTTTATTATTCTTTCTTTCTCTTTTTTATTCCTTTTAAGCAGATTTTTCTTTTCTTTTTAAATTGCTCTTCTTTTCAGCAAGCACCGCGGTGATGTGAATGTTGCCGTATCTGGAATGTTTTTTTTTTTTTCCTTGGAGCTATTTGGTTTGAAAGAGATTAAAGGAGCTTTTTTTTTTTTTTTTTCCTCCTGATTTTCCGAAGATCAGATAATGCCGAATAATATCCGTTGCCTGGGTTAAGGTTGCTGCTGGCTTTTAGCAACCAAGCAGAATCTACACAAGGGATTTTTTTTTTTTTCATTTTTTTTTATATCTTAATTTTATTTCTTGGCCAGAAGGCCACCGTGGAAAAACGCGACCATAGAAGATCCGTAAGAAACTAGGGGTGGTGGGGGGTGGGGAGCGCGGCGCGCTGAGAGGGGCGCCATGCAGGTCTCCTTTGCTTGCTCGGAGCACGGTTTGAAAACTCGGAGTGCGGAGGACCGTCTGAACAGGCAGAATGTCAGCAGCCCCAGCCTTGCGGCGCGGACGAAATTCCGGACGGTGGCCATGGTGGCCCGAAGCCTGGGACATCTGTCGGTGCAAAATGTTCCGAGCCCGAGCGAAGCCAGCCTACGCCAGCCCGGGATGAAGTATAGGTAAGGTGGGGGGTGGGATAATATGGTCACATTACCCATTCATTCTGATATTAGTGTTTTCACTTACCGTCTGTCAGTCTAACAAAGGTTGCCAACCTGCAGGGGGGGGTCCCGGGGATCATCCTCCTGTGTTGTGTTCAGACTCCGGCACGACTTTTGGCTTTAAATAGACATTGCACATACGTTACATTGCAATCTGTACGGGGAGAGTGCAGAGACACAATCTGTGCGTGGCATCCGCTGCCCGCTAAATCTGGGATCAGGAAGATTACAGAGCCGGGCACCGTGCCCTCCTTTAGTTTGGACGCAGGGCTGCGTCTGCATGGAGTGCAAAGTCATTTTTGGAGACACTTTTATCTAACATTAAAAGTATAGATAACGGAGGTAAAGCTGGACTTCAGCAAAAAGGATTTGTATTGTTGTCCATCCAGTTCTGATATTTACACAGCTCCGCTACACAGCACAGCACTGTGGTGCACGGCAGCAGACATGATTTTTCTCTGCTGCAGTTCAGTAACACTTATCAGTCTCTTCCTCACCCTGTGACTGGACAGTGAAAGGAGAAGCAGCAGACTGTTAAGATCATATCTCTAGCCCTCTGCTCCCTCCTCCTGTCAGCATGCTCATTGTCAGCACAGGAACTGATTCTTGTGCTCCTTGTGCTGCCTCTTCCTATCACACTCCAGATCTGCTGTACAGGGGCTGCAAAGAGAAGCAGCAGACTGATGAGCTCATGCTTCTGTCACTCTGCTCTCTCCTTCTATCAGCATGCTTTTTTGTCAGCCCATGACTCCTTGTGCTTTCTTTTTCTTCATACTCCAGATCTGCTGTACCTCCTCCCACTATGGGGTACACCTGTACCTCCTCCCTCTGTGGGGTACACCTGCACCGCCTCCCCCACTATGGGGTACACCTGTACCTCCTCCCACTATGGGATACACCTCTACCACCTCCCACTATGGGATACACCTGTACCGCCTCCCACTATGGGGTACACCTGTACCTCCTCCGACAATGGGGTACACCTGTACCTCCTCCCACTATGGGGTACACCTGTACCGCCTCCCACTATGGGGTACACCTGTACCGCCTCCCACTATAGGGTACACCTGTACCTCCTCCCACTATGGGTACACCTGTACCGCCTCCCACTATGGGGTACACCTGTACCTCCTCCCACTATGGGGTACACCTTTACCTCCTCCCACTATGGGTACACCCGTATCTCCTCCCACTATGGGGTACACCTGTATCTCCTCCCACTATGGGGTACACCTGTACCTCCTCCCACTATGGGGTACACCTGTACCTCCTCCCACTATGGGGTACACCTGTACCTCCTCCCACTATGGGGTACACCTGTACTTCCTCCCCCCACTATGGGGTACACCTGTACCTCCTCCCACTATGGGGTACACCTGTACCTCCTCCCACTATGGGGTACACCCGTACTTCCTCCCACTATGGGGTACACCCGTACCTCCTCCCACTATGGGGTACACCTGTACCTTCCCCCCACTATGGGGTACATCTGTACCTCCCCCCACTATGGGGTACACCTGTACTTCCTCCCCCCACTATGGGGTACACCTGTACCTCCTCCCACTATGGGGTACACCTGTACCTCCCACTATGGGGTACACCTGTACCTCCTCCCACTATGGGGTACACCTGTACCGCCTCCCACTATGGGTTACACCTGTACTTCCTCCCCCCACTATGGGGTACACCTGTACTGCCTCCCACTATGGGGTACACCTGTACCTTCCCCCCACTATGGGGTACACCTGTACCGCCTCCCACTATGGGTTACACCTGTACTTCCTCCCCCCACTATGGGGTACACCTGTACCTCCTCCCACTATGGGGTACACCTGTACCGCCTCCCACTATGGGGTACACCTGTACCTTCCCCCCACTATGGGGTACACCTGTACCTCCCCCCCACTATGGGGTACACCTGTACCTCCTCCCAATATGGGGTACACCTGTACCTCCCCCCCACTATGGGGTACACCTGTACCTTCCCCCCACTATGGGGTACACCTGTACCTCCCCCCCACTATGGGGTACACCTGTACCTCCTCTCACTATGGGGTACACCTGTATCTCCTCCCACTATGGGGTACACCCGTACTTCCTCCCACTATGGGGTACACCCGTACCTCCTCCCACTATGGGGTACACCCGTACCTCCACCCACTATGGGGTACACCCGTACCTCCACCCACTATGGGGTACACCTGTACCTCACCCACTATGGGGTACACCCGTACCTCACCCACTATGGGGTACACCCGTACCTCCACCCACTATGGGGTACACCCATACCTCCTCCCACTATGGGGTACACCTGTACCTCCCCCGACTATGGGGTACACCTGTACCGCCTCCCACATGGCAGTGTTTGGTGCTCTTAACAATCAGTCCTTAAACTCAAGCACTGTCACATGGTGGAGCCCGGCTCTCTTTAACTCCTTCAATACCGGGCACTTTTACCCCCTTCCTGCCCAGGCCAATTTTCATCTTTCAATTGAATGACAATTGCACGGTCATGCTACATTGTACCCATATGACAATTGTATCATTTTGTTTATTTTATTTAGAGCTTTATTTTGGTGGTATTTAATCACCACTGTTTTTTTTTTAATTTTTATTAATAAACAAATGAATAAGGACCAAAAATGTTGAAAAAAAATAGTTGTCCTGTTTATAACATTTTGTAAAGAAGTATTTTTGCTCCTTCACTGATGGCACAGAGGAGGCACTAATATGCAGCACTGATGGGCACTGATGGGCTCTGATTGACGGCACTGATAGGCGGCACTGATAGATGGCACTGATGGGTACTGATAGACGGCACTGATGGGTACTGATAGACGGCACTGATGGGTACTGATAGACGGCACTGATGGGCACTAAAAGGCATCACTGGTGGGCACTTATTGGCATCACCGGTGGGCACAGGTGGGCTTCACTGATGGGGCTGCACTGATAATCACTACACCGATTATCAGTGCAGATCCCCCTGTCAGGAAAGCCACTTATCGCCTCGCCTTTACTTACGCGCCATCGGCTTGAATTGAGGAATGCCGATAACTGCCACTTCTAGTTCCACTGTGATTGGACACAGCTGATCACATGGTAAAGAACCTCCGTCATAGCTCTTTATCATGATCGGAGATGTGGTGTGTCTACCGATCACTGCGCTGCATGCCCCCGGGGGTCCACACGAGCGGCTTTTTTTCTGAAGGACGGCAGAATGGGGGAGCCACCGCCCAGGCGTCATTCTGCTATAGGCCGGGCGGGATGGGGTTAATGTTGACTTTCAGATAATTTCCATTGGATTTTTTAGTCCAGCAGCAGAACTGGGTGGAGGGGGAGCGCAGGAAGGGTGCCAGATATGCTGTATCAGCTTATTTTGCTAGATACGGGTTCACTTTAGGTATTCGTAGATGGTCCTGGGCATCGCTCCAGCTGTTCCATAAACGTGGGCTCTGAGGTTGGCTAAACGCGTACTCTCGGGTTGGCTAAACGCGTACTCTCGGGTTGGCTAAACGCGTACTCTCGGGTTGGCTAAACGCGTACTCTCGGGTTGGCTAAACGCGTACTCTCGGGTTGGCTAAACGCGTACTCTCGGGTTGGCCAAACACGTATTCTTGGCTTGGCTAAACACGTACTCAAGGGTTGGCTAAACGCGTACTCTCGGGTTGGCTAAACACTTATTCTTATCTTGGCTAAACACGTACTCTCGGGTTGGCTAAACCTGTACTCTCGGCTTGGCTAAACACGTACTCTCGGCTTGGCTAAACCTGTACTCTCGGCTTGGCTAAACCTGTACTCTCGGCTTGGCTAAACCTGTACTCTCGGCTTGGCTAAACGCGTACTCTCGGCTTGGCTAAACGCGTACTCTCGGGTTGGCTAAACGCGTACTCTCGGGTTGGCTAAACGCGTACTCTCGGGTTTGCTAAACGCGTACTCTCGGGATGGCTAAACGCGTACTCTCGGGTTGGCTAAACGCGTACTCTCGGCTTGGCTAAACGCGTACTCGGCTTGGCTAAACGCGTACTCTCGGCTTGGCTAAACGCGTACTCTCGGCTTGGCTAAACGCGTACTCTCGGCTTGGCTAAACCTGTACTCTCGGCTTGGCTAAACCTGTACTCTCGGCTTGGCTAAACCTGTACTCTCGGCTTGGCTAAACACGTACTCTCGGCTTGGCTAAACACGTACTCTCGGCTTGGCTAAACACGTACTCTCGGCTTGGCTAAACCTGTACTCTCGGCTTGGCTAAACACGTACTCTCGGCTTGGCTAAACCTGTACTCTCGGCTTGGCTAAACCTGTACTCTCGGGTTGGCTAAACGCGTACTCTCGGGTTGGCTAAACCTGTACTCTCGGGTTGGCTAAACCTGTACTCTCGGCTTGGCTAAACGCGTACTCTCGGGTTGGCTAAACGCGTACTCTCGGGTTGGCTAAACGCGTACTCTCGGGTTGGCTAAACGCGTACTCTCGGGTTGGCTAAACGCGTACTCTCGGGTTGGCTAAACGCGTACACTCGGGTTGGCCAAACACGTACTCTCGGCTTGACCGAACATGTACATTCATGCTCATAGAGGGGAGTGGTATTTTTAGAAAGGGGGGAGGGGGTGCTTTAATGGAATTGATTAGACAGAAATGGTCTTGAGCAGCTGCCATAGGTCAAACTAAGTTCACATCTATGCACAATAAACACGTTGCCCTTTTCATAGACATGTGGTGGTGCCATGACCCCCTATGTATCTGCAAGCACACGTGTTTTTGCAATTGCCAAATCACATGGTGCTGTTGGTGCGGCACATTTATGGTAAAAAAAAAATCAGAGACTTTTCCCGCGCATAGGGTAGCCCACTGCAATGAATGGACTGTCCTACACGTGTCTCATGGAGGCACCCATACATGCTCAGTTGCACCAACGTGTGTGAACTAATTAAACTGTTAGATCTTGGGAATGAAAATCGCTTTGCGATGATTACCATACCCGGAGTGTCATGTGATCGCTCTTTGGCGTTGAGTGTCTTCAGTTTGTATATCGAAACTTTATACATGGATAGCAGATCAAAGATAACACTAATGCACAATCAGTAAATGCCTAAGGCTCCATTCCTAGGCGATTTCGCGGGCGGAAATAGCCGGGATTCTGCCCGCAATTCCAAGTTGCGGCAAAAGGCAGGACGGGTTTGTGATGCCATTACTTCCTAATGGCACCCCAGCCGCGGTGTGATTTTGCTGCGATTAACACACAATAAATAGAGGCAAATCGCAACGCTGACGCCCAAAAGAAGCTCCTGCTCCTTTTTTTTCTAAGCGACAAGCTTCACGCATTGTGATTTGGCTGCGATTGCCTTGCGATTTATGGTGCGACAATCATGGCAAAATCGCACCGCGATTGGGGCGCCATTAAAAAGTAACGGCATCACGAACGTGTCCCACGTTTTGCCGCGATTTGGAATCGTGGGCAGAATCGCGGCGGTTCTTCCCACATTTCAAATTGCCTGGGTGTGAATGGAGCCTTACAGTCAAGATAAGAAAATGATTTCACCACACCAAAGGAAGATGTAATGTTTAGAACGGAAACGTTTGTGTCGTTTAGTTTCGCATTCGTTATGTTACTCGATCTCGTTTAGTTGATTTGTTTCTGAATTCATTTAGTTTTGTTTTGTTTGTTCATTCTCTAACGAATTCCAGATTTTCAGAACGTTTCAAATTCAGATCGATTGAAAAAAATTGTTTGAATTCTTTGTGAAGAATATCTGGGGAAGCCGCTCGCCGCGTCCTTAACAACCGATGACTCGTCAGCTGTCAGCAAGTTTCCCCGCCGACAGCTGAATGTAAAAAAAAAAAAAGAATTGCCGGCAATAAAAACTTCAGAAAAAAAAACAATACAGGCCTTTTGGGTCTGGTATGGATTTTAAGAGGAACTACACACCAAGATAAAAAAAAAATGGCGTGGGGCCCCCCCAAAACCCATACCAGACCCTTATCCGAGCATGCAGGCCAGGAACGGAGCGGGGGCGGGGCAGCTAACAGCTGAATGTAAACAAAAGAATGCAGGCAATTAAAAATTCAGAAAAAAACAAAATAGTGTGCCCCCCCCCCCCCAATTCCATAACAAGGCCTTCATGTTCAGGAGGGGGGGACCGCCACGCTGTTTTTTTTTTTTTTCTTTCTGAATTTCGATTTGCCAGCAATTCTTTTGTTTACATTCAGCTGTTAGTGGGGAAACCCGCTGACAGCTGATGAGTCAATCGTTAAGGAAGCAACGGGTGGCTCCCTTTGCCCGCTCCTTAAAGACCAAGCTACACTTCACACAGAACTCAGGTCTGTCGTTTTTTTCGATCGATCTGAATTCGAATTGTTCCGAAAATATGGAATTCGGTAGAAAACAAATAAATGAAACTAAACAGATTTCAACAATACATCCGAATAACCACAAAATCGTCCGAATTTAGATTCAGCCCAAATGAATTGCACATGTCTAGTAATGGTACATAAATTGGAAATATGATTGCCTCCCCCCCCCCCCCCCTCGACTGGCCCTGCTTAAGGTAAATGTGGCCTTGCTTTATCTGGTGTCACCGAGAACATTCGATTCAGGGACCTCGTGATAGTCTCAGATTATTGAAGAGTACCCCGGGACCCCCCCAAACCCATTGTCACCTAGAAGACCCCCTTCCCATTGTCACCATGAACAGAAAGTCAGGGGAAATCTATCATTTTAGAGTTGTCACCAGAACAGGAGTTGGTGGTTCTGGTGACAAGGTGGGCTTTTTCCCTGACTTGGGAGGTTTTATCTCACTTCGGGTTTTCTTTTAGAAAGCAGTAAAAAAAAAAAAAAAAAAAATTGACCAGATCCTAACCCTTCACCAAAAATAGAAAACGGTTTTGGCTGGTGTTCTCCTTCACTCTTTTCATTAAGAAGGTAGGGATGAAGAACCTTCCACGTGTACTCAGTTGTACTTTACTGGGATAAGTTACATAGTTGATGAAGTGGAAAGAAGGAAATGGTCCATCTATTCCAGACTTTATCAACCTTTTTTACATGGAAGAACCCTTGAAATACCTTTCTGGGCTCAAAGAGGACCCCCTGCTAATATATACAGTATCTACAAGAAGAGTCCCTACTTTACAGATAGCTATAAAGATCATTGGTGTCATTGGTTACTCATCTGAAAGGCAGAAGTCGCTCATTGCTCAAGGAACCCCTAGAAACCTCTGGAGGAACCCCAGAGGTCCCCGGAACTCTGGTTGAGAAAGGCTGATCTAGTATGCAAGAAACAATTTGAGCTAGGAAAGGATTCTCCAAACTGTGGCCTGCAGCCCTGCGCTTGTCTTTATCCCACCGTTTCGGCACTATTCCTCCCACTGATACGAGGCACTATTCCTCCCACTGACACCAAACACAGGTCACTATTCCTCCCACTGACACCAAACACAGGTCACTATTCCTCCCACTGACACCAAACACGGGTCACTATTCCTCCCACTGACACCAAACACAGGTCACTATTCCTCCCACTGACACCAAACACAGGTCACTATTCCTCCCACTGACACCAAACACGGGTCACGATTCCTCCCACTGACACCAAACACAGGTCACTATTCCTCCCACTGACATCAGAAATGGAGAACTAATTTTCAATATGTATAAGAGGATATTCCTGCGCTATCAGATATGGAAAGGCTAAACGTGGAGCAGCTGCGTGCACCTGTTAGGTGTCACTTGGCCTAAAGGAATGTTGTATAGATAATATGGTGCCGCGCTAATCCTATTCTATGAACTTCTCCTTGTGAAATGCAATATGATTAATAAAATAAATATAAAAAGGCCCGGCCTAGAGGGCCAGTGATAAATATAAACAAGTGTTAAAATCCACTGTGCACAATAAATAAATAAAATTAAAAGTATATAGTGGATGTGAGCGATAAATAAATAAACAGCCTAAAAGCCTCAAAAATTCCAATCGTGACTATCCATAGGTGTAAATATTGTGATAATGTGTCAAAAACCAAGGAAATTATATTAGCATAAATTAAATACAATAATTATCAATCACAGACCAGCAAAGTGCAAGGTGCCAACACTGTGCAATCTAAATGGCTGAATCATAACGTAAACATAATGTGAACCAACAAGTTTTCCGTAGGTGCAAACGTGCAAACAAACTTATATAAAGTGTATAGTCCAAACTGGATGGTATCAAAATAGAATGTCCCAGCAGATGGAATATAAAAATCATACAGAAATAGCGTCCTTAATCTTCAATAAAATATTTGTGACTTATAGTGCTGGCATGCGCATGTAGCAGTTAAAGTGCCTGGTGACTCAAGGTTTCATGCAGCTTCGTGTGTAAACACTCCAGTGAGCAGTGGCCCCTTACCTCACAGAAATGGGGCAACAGCATATGACCAAACTGGTTCTTATCTTTTTTCCGCCTAGCGGCTCCTGCGTATTCCTCACCGTCCTGGGGTGGGATTCCCTCAGATTCCCTCAGATTCCCTCAGGTATGGTCCAGGGAGGTGTGTTTGAAAACAGGAATAAAGGAACCCAATAGTGTAATACCGTTTACAAGGTAACTAAGTTTATTAGATAAAAGTAGCAGGTACTCACATTTAAAATTGAACAGCAGGGTGTTTGTATCCGACGAGCGGCGAGCTCGTAGCTTTCTTTCAGTGTACTCAGCCTATCCTGTCCCTACGCGTGACGTCACACCACACGTGACTTCTTCAGGGTCACACGTGATCCCCTGAAGAAGTCACGTGTGGTGTGACGTCACGCGTAGGGACAGGATAGGCTGAGTACACTGAAAGAAAGCTACGAGCTCGCCGCTCGTCGGATACAAACACCCTGCTGTTCAATTTTAAATGTGAGTACCTGCTACTTTTATCTAATAAACTTAGTTACCTTGTAAACGGTATTACACTATTGGGTTCCTTTATTCCTGTTTTCAAACACACCTCCCTGGACCATACCTGAGGGAATCTGAGGGAATCTGAGGGAATCCCACCCCAGGACGGTGAGGAATACGCAGGAGCCGCTAGGCGGAAAAAAGATAAGAACCAGTTTGGTCATATGCTGTTGCCCCATTTCTGTGAGGTAAGGGGCCACTGCTCACTGGAGTGTTTACACACGAAGCTGCATGAAACCTTGAGTCACCAGGCACTTTAACTGCTACATGCGCATGCCAGCACTATAAGTCACAAATATTTTATTGAAGATTAAGGACGCTATTTCTGTATGATTTTTATATTCCATCTGCTGGGACATTCTATTTTGATACCATCCAGTTTGGACTATACACTTTATATAAGTTTGTTTGCACGTTTGCACCTACGGAAAACTTGTTGGTTCACATTATGTTTACGTTATGATTCAGCCATTTAGATTGCACAGTGTTGGCACCTTGCACTTTGCTGGTCTGTGATTGATAATTATTGTATTTAATTTATGCTAATATAATTTCCTTGGTTTTTGCCACATTATCACAATATTTACACCTATGGATAGTCACGATTGGAATTTTTGAGGCTTTTAGGCTGTTTATTTATTTATCGCTCACATCCACTATATACTTTTATTTTATTTATTTATTGTGCACAGTGGATTTTAACACTTGTTTATATTTATCACTGGCCCTCTAGGCCGGGCCTTTTTATATTTATTTTATTAATCATATTGCATTTCACAAGGAGAAGTTCATAGAATAGGATTAGCGCGGCACCATATTATCTATACATAATTTTCAATATGGCACCCATTATGGGGTACTATTTCTCCCACTGACACCAAAGACAGGTCACTATTTCTCACAATAACACTAACAAAGGGCAGTATTCCTCCCACTCAGGGCCGGTGCTACCACTAGGCAAACTAGGCAGCCGCCTAGGGCGCACTGCTGCCTAGGGTGCCCGGCCACTGGTGTTCCCACTCTCTTCTCTCTGCAGCAAGCAACTAAGTCTCAGCATCAGCAGGCAGCCGCCGCTCTGTTCGCAGTGTCAGAGGCGCAGCGGCGGAGGACTGTGTCTGTGTCCCGACTCCTGAATGAATGGATGCAAGCAAGCATTCACTGATGGGCGCTGGTAGTCTGCATTTGATGGGCGCTGGTAGTCTGCATTTGATGGGCGCTGGTTTGGCTGCATTTGATGGGCGCTGGTGAGGCTCCATTTCATGGTCGCTTCATTGAAAAAAGTGGGGTATACATGGGCAGGGCAAATGGGGTGGAGTCAGGGGTGGAGCCAATGGGGGGGTGGCAAAATGAGGTTTAGCCTAGGGTGTCAAAAATCCTTGCACCAGCCCTGCTCACACTAACAAAGGGACTTTATTCCTCCCACTGACACCAACAATGGGGCACTGTTCCTCCCACTGACACCAACAATGGGGCACTATTCCTCCCACTGACACCAACAATGGGGCACTGTTCCTCCCACTGACACCAACAATGGGGCACTATTCCTCCCACTGACACCAACAATGGGGCACTATTCCTCCCACTGACACCAGAAATTAGTAACTAATTCTCCCACTGACACCCATTATGGGGTACTATTCCTCCCACTGACACCAATGATGGGGTACTATTCCTCCCACTGACACCAATGATGGGGCACTATTCCTTCCAACTGACACCAATTATGGGACACTATTCCTCCCAACTGACACCAATGATGGGACACTATTCCTCCCACTGACACCAATGATGGGGCACTATTCTTCCCACTGATACCAATGATAGGGCACTATTCCTCCCACTGATACCAATGAAGGGGGACTATTCCCCCCACTGACACCAATGAAGGGGGACTATTCCCCCCACTGACACCAATAAAGGGGGACTATTCTTCCCACTGACACCAATGATGGATCACTATTCCCCCCACTGACACCAATGATGGGGGACTATTCTTCCCACTGACACCAATGATGGGGGACTATTCCCCCCCCACTGACACCAATGATGGGACACTATTCTTCCCACCGACACCAATCATGGGGCACTATTCTTCCAGCTGACACCAATGATGGGGTTCTATTCTTCCAGCTGACACCAGTGATGGAATACTATTCCTCCCATTGATACCAGAGTTGGGGAAATATTTTTTTCTACAGACACAAATGATGGGGCTCTATTTCTCCCACTGACACCAATGATGTACATTTTTAACTCCCGTAGACCACCAATCTTGAGGTATTGTATACTCCAACAGATGCCAGGATATTATCTACTCCCACTGGTCCCAGTCCAGGGGCTCTGAAGTTTGAAGGGCAGTAACCTGACCCTTTGTTTCCAAAGTTTGGAGACCCCCTGGGGTAGGTAAACCTTCACACATCACAATACCCCTATAAAGGGAATTGGACACATATAAAGAATAAGGAGTTGTAGTCACCTGTGTGCTCACATATTGATAGTGTGCTGTGTAGCAATGTACAAGAGGCCGAGTGTTTCCCATGATGTCCATAAATGTCTTAACCCCATGCATTTGGTTATCAGTGCTCCTCGCATCGCCTATGGTGGGATTATAGACAATCCTATCTGTATACTGTAGAGATTTATTTCACTTATCTCTTTAGCTCCGACACAGACACCGGCCCTGGAAGCAGCTGGCACTCTAATGCCCCCTGCCACCCTCCCAAAGCAGAGCCATTTTACCTGGAAGCCAACTAACCCCACCGGTATGCCATGGGGTTCAGGATCTAAACCAGAATCTGCAATGGAAAGCTATGAAAACCTTTGAGGACCCATACATACTCCATGCAGATGATCTTCACCAAGGCATTTCTCTATCTATCTATCTATCTATCTATCTATCTATATACCGTATATATATATATATATATTCAGACAAGAGCTGTACTCAGTTTGGGCAAAACGGAAATATTTATATTGGAGTGTGTTTAGATGAAGTAATGATTTCCCTTTTCATTAAGGGCCAACCACCTACAGTTGTCTGGTTTATTGATCATGCAATATAATTACCACTTCTTTTGGAGAGCTGAATAATATTTACTCCTGGATCACATGGGAATATTTTTTTTATATACATTTATTTTTATTGCTTTTATAAGAATACAAAACGAGATAAAAAAAAAACAAAAATAAACAATAAATATAGAATAAAGTTACAAAAGTAGGGTATGAAAACCCGAGATTACAATAATGAAAATTGTAAAAAAAAAAAAAAAACCTCAAAAAATATGATACAGACTTGGTGGACTGGAGTGGAGCAGGGGGGGGGGGGGGGGCTGGTCTTCTGTGGCCAAATGCTGGTTTAATACAGTGACCTTGGAGGCGGCATATACTGTAAGGTGCTAGTATTGGGTCCCTGCTCATATTGCCCATGCCAATCCATTCTACATTGACCTCTGTTTCCGGGGTTGTGGCCATCAAGGGTGACGTTCTATATATATGATGGAAATGTCCTAGACTAGATGGCTTCTGGTCCCGAATTCACGTGGGTTCACCTGCCCGTACCAAAAGAAGCCAAGTTTGCCTTATTACACTGTCCAATTCCAGGCCTGTTTTCTTATAAGCGGAAACTTGCCTCCTACCAGTGGAGACCCACCCAATAGGGGTGCTCCCTCCATCCATGCGTCTGGCCCCCTGATGTACATGCAGGGATGCCGGACTATGGTTTCCAATGGGGGGGGGTTCGAAGCATGTGATTAGAGCCAGAGGCTCTAATAGGCTTCTAAAAAGTGTGGGCTCGAGGCGCAGAACACTGTGCTCTGAGCCCACCCAGTTGCTATTTATTCGCTATTCTCACACTAATCCTCCTCCTGCCCAATCAGGAGGCGGGTCGTGAGACCCGTCACCCGATTGGCTGAAAAGACAGGTGATCCTATTGGACACCCAGCGCCTAGGAGGAGGAGAGAGGAGACGCACGGCGGAAGAGGACACACAGGAGCTGCTGCCCGTCGGAGCTGGAGTGCTGCACACCCGCAACCTATGGGGTAAGTGACATTTACCAGCCTAGAGCAGGTGGGCTGGGCGGGGCGGATGCCGAAAAAAAAAAAACACCGGCCAACACTGCCTCATACCTATTTCTATCAGCCTAAAGAACTGGGGAAAAAAATAAAAAATATATATATGATACACAACAACACATCTTAACCAGAGCCGGTCACTTGTAAGTAAGTAGAAAAATAATTTGTGTGGGAGGCCAAAAAATAACTGAAGTGTCCGGAAGATGGATTCAGGTAATATTCCGGCGCATACATTATCATATATTATATCATGTATATATATAAATCTGTGCCCCCCACTGCTGCCAATCTGTGCCCACCACTGCTGCCAATCTGTGCCCACCACTGCTGCCAATCTGTGCCCACCACTACTGCCAGTCAGTGCCCACCACCACTGCCAAATCTGTGCCCACCACCACTGCCAAACCTGTGCCCCCCACACATTTAACCCCTTTGATCACACTAGATGTGTCATTGGTACAGTGACAGTGCATATTTTTAGCACAGATCACTGTATTGGTGACACTGGTTCCCACGAAGTGTCAGTGTCAGATTGTCCGCTGCAATATTGCAGTCCCACTATAAGTTGCTGATCACCACCATTACTAGTATAACAAAACAAAAAAATCCTAGTATATATCCCATAGTTTGTAGACACTATAACTTTTGCACAAAGCAAATCAATATACACTTATTGGAATTTTTTTTACCAAAATTTTGTAGCAGAATACATATTGGCCTAAATTTATGAAGAAATTCGATTTTTTTTTTTTTTTTAATTGGGTATGTTTTATGGCAGAAGTAAAAAAATATATATATATTTTTTAATGTTTTTTTCATACCACCAAAAGAAAGCTCTATTTGTGGGGAAAAAAAAACATAAATGTTATTTGGGTACAGCCTCGCACGACTGCGCAATTGTCAGTTAAAGTAACGCAGAGCCGTATCCCAAAAGATGGCCTGGTCATGAAGGGGGGTAAATCTTCCGGAGGGCAAGTGGTTAAATAATACAGATCATACCCGAAGTTCAGCTTTACATCTAATTTATAAAACAAAATCACTGCCTAATATAAGGTTGTGAATATTTAATATGATTGGATTGGAGCGTATTCAGATTTCTATAAAGTTTACCCTGAGCTCCATAGATTGAATAGTCCAGCTGTAATGTGTGATCATCTTAAAGAGTGACTCCACTTTTTTTCACTAATACATTTTTATAGAAAGTTTTCATAAACAAACAATAAGGTAATAACAAACATTCCAAGACAATACAATAATAATGGAAAGTGTCATGGTAGAATGACTCCACTTTTGTGTCAGAGAAAACCCCTCCCCCCTCTGGGTGATCTCTGTACATTGCAGGGATTATAACAATCGTCGTAGCAGATTCCTAACCTTTTGTTGCTCGTTTGTTCCCCCGTGTCCTGTGCTGACAGATTCTGAATGGGAGCGTCTGGGTTCATTATAATCACCTGGTGCCCCCTCTGTGTTTTATTGAGGAAAGCTGCAGGGTCTGCATCCCTTTAGAAATACAACCACCCTGTCCTGAATTTAGTCTTGCTGGGTGGTAGACTGCCTAAGCACGTACTGGCCATCGGGACTACCGGGAGTTTCCCAGTGGGCCGATGGCTCAGTGGGGGGCCGGTTTCAGTGACAGCCAGTGACGTTGCTAGGGGGTGGCTTTTGGGGCCATAGCTCCAAATCTTGGGCCCATAGCCCCGAGTCCCAGGGGTGCCCAACCACAGGGCTGCGGCCCACTACCAGGCCGTGGCCTCTTTGCAGCCGTGCGGCGGGCAGCACTGGAGAGCTGGAGAGCGGGCAGGTAGCACGGGAGAGCCGGGCGAGAGAGCAGAGAGATGACATCATCTCTCACCACCCGCCCAGCATCACCGCTGTTCCGCCCTCACTGTGCAGCCATGGGCAGCAGAGAGATTACATCATCTCTCACTGCCCACTTCTCTCTCTGGTGACCCTGATGTATGGAGCGGCTCTATGGGGACTCTGAGGTAAGAAGGTGCTCTCTGGGGACCCTGATGTAAGGGGAGGCTCTCTGGGGACCTTGATGTAAAGGGGGGGGGCTCTCTGGGGACCCTGATGTAAGGGGGGGCTCTCTAGGGACCCTAATGTAAGGGGGGTTCTCTGGGGACCCTAATGTGAGGAGGCTCTCTGGGGACCCTGATGTAAGTGGGGGGGCTCTCTGGGGACCCTGATGTAAGAAGGAGGCTCTCTGGGGACCCTGATGTAAGGGGTGGGCTCTCTTGGGACCCTGATGCAAGGAGGAGGCTCTGTGGGGACCCTGATGTAAGGGGGGGGGGCTCTGTGGGGACCCTGATGTAAGGAGGAGGCTCTCTGGGGGACCCTGATGTAAGGAGGAGGCTCTCTGGGGGACCCTGATGTAAGGAGGAGGCTCTCTGGGGGACCCTGATGTAAGGAGGAGGCTCTCTGGGGGACCCTGATGTAAGGAGGAGGCTCTCTGGGGGACCCTGATGTAAGGAGGAGGCTCTCTGGGGGACCCTGATGTAAGGAGGAGGCTCTCTGGGGGACCCTGATGTAAGGAGGAGGCTCTCTGGGGGACCCTGATGTAAGGAGGAGGCTCTCTGGGGGACCCTGATGTAAGGAGGAGGCTCTCTGGGGACCCTGATGTAAGGAGGAGGCTCTCTGGGGACCCTGATGTAAGTGGGGGGGCTCTCTGGGGACCCTGATGTAAGGAGGAGGCTCTGTGGGGACCCTGATGTAAGGAGGAGGCTCTCTGGGGACCCTGATCTAAGTGGGGGGGCTCTCTGGGGACTCTGATGTAAGGAGAGGCTCTCTGGGGACCCTGATGTAAGAAGGAGGCTCTCTGGGGACCCTGATGTAAGGGGACCCTGATGCAAGGAGGAGGCTCTGTGGGGACCCTGATGTAAGGGGGAGGCTCTCTGGGGACCCTGATGTAAGGGGGGCTCTCTTGGGACCCTGATGTAAGGGAGGGGGCTCTCTGGGGACCCTGATGTAAGGAGGAGGCTCTCTGGGGACCCTGATGTAAGGAGGAGGCTCTCTGGGGACCCTGATGTAAGTGGGGGGGCTCTCTGGGGACTCTGATGTAAGGAGAGGCTCTCTGGGGACCCTGATGTAAGGAGGAGGCTCTCTGGGGACCCTGATGTAAGTGGGGGGGCTCTCTGGGGACCCTGATGTAAGGAGGAGGCTCTGTGGGGACCCTGATGTAAGGGGGGAGGCTCTCTGGGGGACCCTGATGTAAGGAGGAGGCTCTCTGGGGACCCTGATGTAAGGAGGAGGCTCTCTGGGGACCCTGATGTAAGTGGGGGGGGCTCTCTGGGGACTCTGATGTAAGGAGAGGCTCTCTGGGGACCCTGATGTAAGAAGGAGGCTCTCTGGGGACCCTGATGTAAGGGGACCCTGATGCAAGGAGGAGGCTCTGTGGGGACCCTGATGTAAGGGGCAGGCTCTCTGGGGACCCTGATGTAAGGGGGGCTCTCTTGGGACCCTGATGTAAGGGAGGGGGCTCTCTGGGGACCCTGATGCAAGGAGGAGGTTCTGTGGGGACCCTGATGTAAGGTGGAGGCTCTTTGGAGACCCTGATGTAAGGGGGTGCTCTCTCGGGACCCTGATGCAAGGAGGAGGCTCTGTGGGGACCCTGATGTAAAAAAGCCGTTTATACTTACAGTGGAATGTTTTTACTTACGTTTTTTGTGCAATGCGTAAAGTTTATATACTGTTTTTGTGCGTGTTTGCAAAATTAAAGTGGGTCGGTCTTGATGAAGTCCAGGGCCAAATTCTTGTCTTGTTTTGCACATAGTGGAGAAGGATTAGAACATCAGGTTTCGCTGTTGGTGTCCCCGCTAGGGAGATTCCCCCCTCTCTATTTGTCCTGTTTACCATTATCATTGAATGTGAAAGTAGAAGAAAGTCACAAATTTTAGGTTGTCCCCAGAAAAGTAATAGAGGGGAAATCTTCCAATGGAGACACTAGTTCTGGTCACCTGGGGGGACCCAAAGGAATTCCCTCAATTTGCAGAGATTTCCTCTCACTTCCTGTTTGGCTATGGGACAGGAAGTGAAAGTAAATCTCCACAATGGGGACACAGATGGCGAAAAAAAAAATATCTGTCAGGGGTTATAACTCTCCATTACTCTTACTTACTATCCAAAATTTAAAAACAAAAACATTTTGCCTATAGTTCTACTTTAAACTCTTTGTTCTTGTCTCTCTCTGCTGCCAGTAGGTGTATTAGTGAGTAGTCTACCAAAACTAAAATTCCTATTGCAGGGGATGCCTAAAATCTAACCTGTATCTTAGTGCAGTCTTCTGGCAAGAATCAGAGAGCCAATCACACAAGCAGGAAATGACATTTCTGTGTACAGAATCCCTCCAGGTTGCCATATTGCCTCGAATTCCGGCGGTCAGCTCTCTTGTAATAGCAATCGGAGCGGCTAACTAACCTCTGGATTGCTATTACAAGCAGCGGGAGGTGACGTTTCCAACCCCCCCCCGCCAGCCACCTTCCGTGGCTTGCTCGGGCTCTCCTGTCCCACCACAGGACTGGACTGGCTTTGATTGGCTGTTCATGATAGTAACGTGGAGGCGAAGACATGACATCACTTCTGGTTTACCTGAATGTCAACGGCACCATTTTCAAAAAAATGAAACGCATTCAAAAAAGCTGATCTTAGTGTTTTGAATGCTTTTAAGGGCAGAGGAGGGATTTGGGGTCAATACCTTATGATACAAAAAATTGCAAAGCCCACCAATTTATTCTCTCTTCCTTAAAAATATAGATCATGTTTGGGGGGCTCTAAGTAATTTTCTAGCATTGTGCTGTATCCGTAGTGTTCTTTGGGGGGGGGATTCCAGCATTGTGCTGTATCCATAGTGTTCCATGGTGGAGTTCGGGGGGGGGGGGGGTTCCAGCATTGTGCTGTATCCATAGTGTTCCATGGTGGAGTTTGGGGAGGGGGATTCCAGCATTGTGCTGTATCCATAGTGTTCCATGGTGGAGTTCGGGGGGGGGGGGGGATTCCAGCATTGTGCTGTATTCATAGTGTTCCATGGGGGAGTTCGGGGGGGGGGGGATTCCAGCATTGTGCTGTATTTGTAGTGTTCCATGGTGGGGGGGGGGGATTCCAGCATTGTGCTGTATCTGTAGTGTTCCATGGTGGGGGGGGGGGGGGAATCCAGCATTGTGCTGTATCTGTAGTGTTCCATGGTGGGGGGGGGGGGGGGAATCCAGCATTGTGCTGTATCTGTAGTGTTCCATGATGGGGTTGGGGGGGGTTCCAGCATTGTGCTGTATCTGTAGTGTTCCATGGTTGGGTTGGGGGGGGTTCCAGCATTGTGCTGTATCTGTAGTGTTCCATGGTGGGGGGGGGGGATCCAGCATTGTGCTGTATCTGTAGTGTTCCTTGGTTGGGTTGGGGGGGATTCGAGCATTGTGCTGTATCTGTAGTGTTCCATGGTGGGGTTGGGAGGGGAGGGGGATTCCAGCATTGTGCTTTTATCTGTTGTGCTCCATGGTGGGGTTGGGGAGAGGGGGGGATTCCAGCATTGTGCTGTATCTGTAGTGTTCCATGGTGGGGGGGGGGGGATTCCAGCATTGTGCTGTATCTGTAGTGTTCCATGGTGGGGGGGGGGGGGATTCCAGCATTGTGCTGTATCTGTAGTGTTCCATGGTGGGGGGGGGGGATTCCAGCATTGTGCTGTATCTGTAGTGTTCCATGGTGGGGGGGGGGGGGGGGATTCCAGCATTGTGCTGTATCTGTAGTGTTCCATGGTGGGGGGGGGGGGGGGGATCCAGCATTGTGCTGTATCTGTAGTGTTCCATGATGGGGTTGAGGGGGGTTCCAGCATTGTGCTGTATCTGTAGTGTTCCATGGTTGGGTTGGGGGGGGTTCCAGCATTGTGCTGTATCTGTAGTGTTCCATGGTGGGGGGGGGGGATCCAGCATTGTGCTGTATCTGTAGTGTTCCTTGGTTGGGTTGGGGGGATTCGAGCATTGTGCTGTATCTGTAGTCTTCCATGGTGGGGTTGGGAGGGGGGGGGGATTCCTGCATTGTGCTGTATCTGTAGTGTTCCATGGTGGGGTTGGGAGGGGAGGGGGATTCCAGCATTGTGCTTTTATCTGTTGTGCTCCATGGTGGGGTTGGGAGAGGGGGGGATTCCAGCATTGTGCTGTATCTGTAGTGTTCCATGGTGGAGTTGGGAGGGGGGGGGATTCCAGCATTGTGCTGTATCTGTAGTGTTCCATGGTGGGGTTGGGAGGGGGGGGGGGGGAATTCCAGCATTGTGCTGTATCTGTAGTGTTCCATGGTGGGGTTGGGAGGGGGGGGGGATTCCAGCATTGTGCTGTATCTGTTGTGCTCCATGGTGGGGTGGGGGGATTCCAGGATTGTGCTGTATCCGTAGTGTTCCATGGTGGGGGGGGGGAGATTTCAGCATTGTGCTGTATCCGTAGTGTTCCATGGTGGGGTGGGGGGGGGATTCCAGCATTGTGCTGTATCTGTAGTGTTCCATGGTGGGGGGGGGGGGGGGGAGATTCCAGCATTGTGCTGTATCTGTAGTATTCCATGGTGGGGGGGGGGGGGGATTCCAGCATTGTGCTGTATCTGTAGTATTCCATGGTGGGGGGGGGGGGGGGGGGATTCCAGCATTGTGCTGCATTCGTTCCATGCGTCTCCCTGTACTGGAGCCTCTGTGTCATTGTAGCATTTTCAGTGTATGTAAGTCGGAGAGAGAACTGAGAAGACCTCTTCACATCTGCTCATGTTTATGCCTGAAGGACATAATTAAACTCTGCGAAGAACATGTGTAGCGCCGAGGAGCAGGCTTTGCCACTCATTCACCCTCTAGCAGCTCGGCGAGGAAAAGGGGATTGGGTGGCATAATCTGATGATTCCGGGTTAATACATTGATATACATAACATCCAGCATCTGTCTGCAACAAAAACTGCCCCCCCTCAATGGGAGCCTCACTTATAAGCAGGAGGAGCGCTGGAGGTGCAAATAGTAGCCAATAAGATTGAAGCCAAATAGATCGCAAATGGAATCAGGTCTGGGAGGGGCACTTTTTTTTTTTCTTTGCTTTTCTGACAACCTTGTGTTGACACAACAACTTCTATCTTCACAATGAAAATTTATTTTGCACCCCATGCCCTCCCTGCCCTCCTGCACCAGCCGCCCCCTGCATTAGATGATGTGGACCCCTCTGTTAGAAGCCTCCTGAGATATGCACATCCCATGTCCTAGGGATCTCACAGCCAGGTAATAAAAACCTGACAGAGGCCCTAATCCTTCCCTACTCTATATGAAACTAAAATTTAAGTCATGGTCCCCATCAGAAAATCATTTTCTGTCAGTGCCCCCACCAGAGAGCCCCCTTATTCCCATGCCCCCACCATTAGAGACCCCCTTACATCAGTGCCCCCACCAGAGACCCCCCTTATACCAGGGCCCCCACCATTAGAGACACCTTACATCAGTGCCCCCACCAGAGACCCCCCTTATACCAGGACCCCCACCATTAGAGATCCCCTTACATCAGTGCCCCCACCAGAGACCCCCTGAAACCAGGGCCCCCACCATTAGAGATCCCCTTACATCAGTGCCCCCACCAGAGACCCCCCTTATACCTAGGCCCCCTACCATTAGAGACACCTTACATCAGTGCCCCCACCGAGACCCCCCTTATACCAGGGCCCCCACCATTAGAGACCCCCTTACATCAGTGCCCCCACCAGAGACCCCCCTTATACCAGGGCCCCCACCATTAGAGATCCCCTTACATCAGTGCCCCCACCAGAGACCCCCCTTATACCTAGGCCCCCTACCATTAGAGACACCTTACATCAGTGCCCCCACCAGAGACCCCCCTTATACCAGGGCCCCCACCATTAGAGACACCTTACATCAGTGCCCCCACCAGAGTCCCCTCTTATGTCCTGGTCCCCATCAGAAAATTCCTTTGTCAGTGCCCCCACTAGAAACCCCACTTATATCAGGGCCCCAATCAGAGACCCCACTTACATGAGTGCCCCCCGAAAGGCCCCCCCCTTATGTCATGGTTTCACCGGAGACCCCATTATGTCATGGTTTCCATTAGAGACCCCCCCCCCCCTTTATGTCAGGATCACCATCAGAGACTCCCCTTTTGTCCAGATCTGATTAATGTTTATAAACAATGTTACTTTGTATCTCTCTATCCTCTCTGATCAATGTTTATTATTATTATACAGGATTTATACAGCGCCAACAGTTTGTGCACTGCTTTACAACATGAGGTCAGACAGTACAATTACATTACAATTCAATACAGGGAGGAATCAGAGGGCCTACTCCTTAGAGCTTACAATCTAGGAGGGAGTGGACAATGTTTATAAACCATGTTACTTTGTATCTCTCTATCCTCTCTGATCAATGGTTTTAAATAATTTGACTTTGTATCTCTCTATCTCCTGTCTGACAATGTTTATAAACAATGTTACTTTGTATCTTTCTATCTGCCATCTGACAGACATTTACAGATGAAAGATCCATCCATCCACACACACACACAGACTTGCCTTGACAAAGGGACCTGAGCGCTCTCAAAGCACGCATTGTGATAGTAGTTTGCGATAATAGAACCACGTGTTACATAATGCTGCTTTTCTTCAAGCCGATGTCTCTGCAGAAAGACTAATTCTTCCACCCAGAGAGCAAGGGGGAGGGTCCTGCTCTTCAATGTGCTGGCAGGGAATAGGCTTTTCCACTCAGGCTGTGGCTGCTTTCTAAAGAAAATGACCTGTAAGACTTTGCACACCTTTTGTTAAGCTGTTATTGAAAATGAAGAATGAACGTGTGAGCTCCGGTTTGGACCGTGCTGTCCACCAATCAGGAGCTGCAGTGAAAGCGTGGGCAATATACAACTGTAGTTGAATTGTGCAGGTGGTTCTCTACTGCTGGCCATAGTCTAAGACTAGCAGAGTTTACAGCATGCATGGGGTGTGTGTGTGCCCTGCATGGAGTGTGTGTGTGTGCCCTGCATGGAGTGTGTGTGTGTGCCCTGCATGGAGTGTTTGTGTGTGCCCTGCATGGAGTGTGTGTGTGTGCCCTGCATGGAGTGTGTGTGTGCGCCCTGCATGGAGTGTGTGTGTGTGCCCTGCATGGAGTGTGTGTGTGCGCCCTGCATGGAGTGTGTGTGTGTGCCCTGCATGGAGTGTGTGTGTGTGCCCTGCATGGAGTGTTTGTGTGTGGCCCTGCATGGAGTGTGTGTGTGTGCCCTGCATGGAGTGTGTGTGTGTGCCCTGCATGGAGTGTGTGTGTGTGCCCTGCATGGAGTGTGTGTGTGCGCCCTTCATGGAGTGTTTGTGTGTGCCCTGCATGGAGTGTTTGTGTGTGCCCTGCATGGAGTGTTTGTGTGCGCCCTGCATGGAGTGTGTGTGTGCTCTGCATGGAGTGTGTGTGTGCGCCCTGCATGGTGTATGTATGTGTGCTCTGCATGGAGTGTTTGTGTGCGCCCTGCATGGAGTGTTTGTGTGCGCCCTGCATGGAGTGTGTGTGTGCGCTCTGCATGAAGTGTGTGTGTGCGCCCTGCATGATGTATGTTTTATTTGCTCTGCATGGAGCGTGTGTGTGTGTGCGCCCTGCATGGAGTGTGTGTGTGCGCCCTGCATGGAGTGTGTGTGTGCGCCCTGCATGGGAGTGTGTGTGTGCGCGCCCTGCATGGAGTGTGTGTGTGCGCCCTGCATGGAGTGTGTGTGTGCCCTGCATGGAGTGTGTGTGCGCCCTGCATGGTGCATGTATGTGCTCTGCATGGAGTGTGTGTGTGTGTGTGTGCGCCCTGCATGGTGTATGTATGTGCTCTGCATGGAGTGTGTGTATGTTCGCCCTGCATGGAGTGTGTGTGTGCGCCCTGCATGGAGTGTGTGTGTGCGCCCTGCATGGAGTGTGTGTGTGCGCCCTGCATGGAGTGTGTGTGTGCGCCCTGCATGGAGTGTGTGTGTGTGCGCCCTGCATGGAGTGTGTGTGTGCGCCCTGCATGGTGTATGTATGTGCTCTGCATGGAGTGTGTGTGTGCGCCCTGCATGGAGTGTGTGTGTGTGCGCCCTGCATGGAGTGTGTGTGTGCGCCCTGCATGGAGTGTGTGTGCGCCCTGCATGGAGAGTGTGTGCGCCCTGCATGGAGAGTGTGTGTGCGCCCTGCATGGAGTGTGTGTGTGCGCCCTGCATGGAGTGTGTGTGTGCGCCCTGCATGGAGTGTGTGTGTGCGCGCCCTGCATGGAGTGTGTGTGTGCGCCCTGCATGGAGTGTGTGTGTGTGCGCCCTGCATGGAGTGTGTGTGTGCGCCCTGCATGGAGTGTGTGTGTGCGCCCTGCATGGAGTGTGTGTGTGCGCCCTGCATGGAGTGTGTGTGTGCACCCTGCATGGAGTGTGTGTGTGTGTCCTGCATGGAGTGTGTGCGCCCTGCATGGAGTGTGTGTGCGCCCTGCATGGAGTGTGTGTGCGCCCTGCATGGAGTGTGTGTGCGCCCTGCATGGAGTGTGTGTGCGCCCTGCATGGAGTGTGTGTGCGCCCTGCATGGAGATAATTATTCGCTGGCAGAGACTCGATTATAAGATCCTCCGTAGCAGGATCCTACGCATGTAGGTCATTGTTTTTCCTAAGGCTCTTAGGAATATGTTAAGTAAATAGCAAACTCCAGGCATGAAAAAAACACAAACAGACCCAAAACACGGTATAAATGCTTTTAACGTAAAACCAACATAATTATCTGAATGTGTCTTCTAATCCCCTCACAGCAGCACTCAGACTGGGAGAGGGAACGGCAACTCTAGGAGCCAATCAGTTTCTGTGCCCCCCCCCCCCCTGTCCAGTCATCACATTGTGGGTGGGAATGTGAAAACACCATCTCCCTCACTTGTGATTGGGGGTGGTAAAACGCCACAGTTGAGCCGCACTTTTACTGTGGTTGGGGGTGTACACGTGCTCTGCAATTGTCCGGAAACTCCATGCAGTTTGAGGCACACTCGTGTGGGGATGAAGGGGTTAAAGGAGACAATACAAGGTCATCTCACTGACAATCAAATGTTCTCTGAAAAGCGATCCAAAAGCAGATTGCTCTTCAGAGAGCATTGCCAGCGTGGTGTTACCGTCCTGACTGTGCCGTCATTATGAGTCACACAAGTAGCGGATAGAACTCCGGTCTCTTTGCAGATAATGCAGCTCATGCTGTGCGTTTTGCCCGGAGTTCTGCTTTAAGTTGCATTGTTCACAAACTGTTCCAGTAACAGCCGAACTCTCTTTATTTTCCAGAAACCTCGGAAAGTCCGGCCTCCGGGTCTCCTGCCTTGGCTTAGGTGAGTGACATCAGTTATAAGTTCAGCAAAGAAACTTCATTCTCACCCAGGAAAGGAGGACATTGGTGAAGATCTATTAAAGTAAAGGTGGGGGCGGGGTCCTCTGGGGACATGGAGTGTAATTCATGGAATTTCACATGCAATTTTGAAAAACTCAATTCATTCAGGTTTATGCGATATTTACCGCAAAAATAAGAAGCGTTCGGTAAATACCACATAAAGCTAGGTGAAAATCAATTCACAAAGAAAAGTCAACAAAAGCATTCATTGGTCTAGCCATGCGCTATTTAACAAACACTGCTGGTTGTTAAGGAGCTGTCACCCACAACGTCTTTAACAACCATGACTCATCCCTGCTGTCAGTATCCTAACAACCATGACTCCTCCCTGCTGTCCACGTCCTAGCAACCATGACTCATCCCTGCTGTCAGCATCCTAACAACCATGACTCATCCCTGCTGTCCACGTCCTAGCAACCATGACTCATCCCTGCTGTCCACGTCCTAGCAACCATGACTCATCCCTGCTGTCCACATCCTAGCAACCATGACTCATCCCTGCTGTCCACGTCCTAGCAACCATGACTCATCCCTGCTGTCCACATCCTAGCAACCATGACTCATCCCTGCTGTCCACGTCCTAGCAACCATGACTCATCCCTGCTGTCCACGTCCTAGCAACCATGACTCATCCCTGCTGTCAGCATCCTAACAACCATGACTCATCCCTGCTGTCCACGTCCTAGCAACCATGACTCATCCCTGCTGTCCACGTCCTAGCAACCATGACTCATCCCTGCTGTCCACGTCCTAGCAACCATGACTCATCCCTGCTGTCCACGTCCTAGCAACCATGACTCATCCCTGCTGTCCACGTCCTAGCAACCATGACTCATCCCTGCTGTCCACGTCCTAGCAACCATGACTCATCCCTGCTGTCCACGTCCTAGCAACCATGACTCATCCCTGCTGTCCACGTCCTAGCAACCATGACTCATCCCTGCTGTCCACGTCCTAGCAACCATGACTCATCCCTGCTGCCAGCGTCCTAGCAACCATGACTCATCCCTGCTGCCAGAGTCCTAACAACCATGACTTATCCCTGCTGTCAGCGAGTGTGATGGTAGAAGAAAGCACACTGCACATGTGCGGGTTTTAAGTGAGCCAGAGTGCTCATTTCTGGGAAACTAGGCAAGACAGGGAGGGACTTTTGTTGCCTACCTAGGAGTTTTTTGGTTGGGCTACAGAGATGCACATGGAGAGAGTAGACTGTGCATGCACTGGTTTTAAACGAGCAATGACAATTGTTCCTGCAAAGCTCAGAGCACATGCCCAACAACTAGCAAGTTCTGGCATCTGAGCAGAACAGGTCAGCCTACCTACTATACCCATTTTTGGACAGCCTTGGGAGAGGCCGGGCACAACCTCTCGGTATGACATTTAAAAGAAGCTTTAAATCTGAGCTGTAAATCCTGGAATGTGTGGACACTGCTATTGTAAAGGTGGCCCGACCCTTTAACTCTGTGACTGTCCCCTGTAATCACTCACTTCTACTCCTGCCATTGTGCCTTTTGAAGTCAAAGTTGCTGACACGTAACACTGACAGGCAGACCTAGTAAGGATTATTGGGCAGTGATTGATGGGGGAACTTGATACAGATTGCCCATCAGAGGGACACTTCTGAGAGAAGTGACTTCATACGCTTTTACAGTAGAGCTAAAGGCAGAACCTTATTTTTCATTTTGGATACAGTAATGGAGGGTTATAACCCCTGTCAGGTTGTTTTGCCATCTGTGTCCCATTAGGGAGATTCCCCTTCACTTCCTGCCCCATAGCCAAAACAGGAAGTGAGAGGAAATCCCTGCAAATGAAGGGAATCACCAGAACTAGTGTCCCCCTCGGGAATATTTCCTCTATGTTCTGGTGACAACAAAAAATTTGGCATTTTCTTTCACTCTCTGTGATGTTCACTAGAACAAATAGAGGGAATCTCCCCATCAGAGTCACAGACAGCGATAAAAACCTGATCGCTCTGCACCCTAAAACGTTTGTCTTTATGTATACTTTAAGCCCCCCATTCACACCGAATCTGACTGTGAAATCATATGCCTTCACTTGAAGTCGTACGATTTCAAAGCTGCAGGTCAGTGCGACTTTAGGTGCGACTTGTGGGACTTCATACACAGATGTCTATGCATGCCGCACCTGAAATCGCAACAAATGGCGCAGGAACCTTTTTTTTTTTTTTTTTTAAGTCGGTGCAGCATCACAAAGTCAGAGTTGCACTGATTTTAACAGTTCCATTGCCGACAATAGGCTGCGACCTGTTATGTGATTTGGAACTGTAAAATTACATTACAAGTTACACCGGTGCAAAGAGGGGCTAAGTTGCAAAATCTATACAGTCTGTGTCGGTCTCTGTATCTATAGATGATACAATGTATTACATGTCATATCTCTGTATCTATAGATGATACAATGTATTACATGTCATATCTCTGTATCTATAGATGATACAATGTATTACATGTCATATCTCTGTATCTATAGATGATACAATGTATTACATGTCATATCTCTGTATCTATAGATGATACAATGTATTACATGTCATATCTCTGTATCTATAGATGATACAATGTATTACATGTCATATCTCTGTATCTATAGATGATACAATGTATTACATGTCATATCTCTGTATCTATAGATGATACAATGTATTACATGTCATATCTCTGTATCTATAGATGATACAATGTATTACATGTCATATCTCTGTATCTATAGATGATACAATGTATTACATGTCATATCTCTGTATCTGTAGATGATACAATGTATTACATGTCATATCTCTGTATCTGTAGATGATACAATGTATTACATGTCATATCTCTCTATCTATAGATGATACAATGTATTACATATCATATCTCTGTATCTATAGATGATACAATGTATTACATATCATATCTCTGTATCTGTAGATGATACAATGTATTACATATCATATCTCTGTATCTATAGATGATACAATGTATCACATGTCATATCTCTGTATCTATAGATGTACAATGTATTACATATCATATCTCTGTATCTATAGATGTACAATGTATCACATGTCATATCTCTGTATCTATAGATGTACAATGTATCACATGTCATATCTCTGTATCTATAGATGATACAATGTATTACATATCATATCTCTGTATCTATAGATGATACAATGTATTACATGTCATATCTCTGTATCTATAGATGATACAATGTATTACATGTCATATCTCTGTATCTATAGATGATACAATGTATTACATGTCATATCTCTCTATCTGTAGATGATACAATGTATTACATGTCATATCTCTGTATCTGTAGATGATACAATGTATTACATGTCATATCTCTCTATCTATAGATGATACAATGTATTACATATCATATCTCTGTATCTGTATATATGATATAATGTATTACATATCATATCTCTGTATCTGTAGATGATACAATGTATCACATGTCATATCTCTGTATCTATAGATGTACAATGTATTACATATCATATCTCTGTATCTATAGATGTACAATGTTTACATGTCATATCTCTGTATCTATAGATGATACAATGTATTACATATCATATCTCTGTATCTATAGATGATACAATGTATTACATGTCATATCTCTGTATCTATAGATGATACAATGTATTACATGTCATATCTCTGTATCTATAGATGTACAATGTATCACATATCATATCTCTGTATCTATAGATGATACAATGTATTACATGTCATATCTCTGTATCTATAGATGATACAATGTATTACATGTCATATCTCTGTATCTATAGATGATACAATGTATCACATGTCATACAGTGGGGGGAGGGGGGGGGCTGGAAAGGATTTGACCCCCTGCTGATTTTGTACGTTAGCCCACTGACAAAGAAACAATCAATCTATAATTTTATTGGTCGGTTTATTATAACAGTGAGAGACAGAATAACAAAAATATCCAGAAAAACGTATTTCAAAAAAGTTATAAATTGATTTGCATTTTAATGAGTGAAATAAGTATTTGATCCCCTATCAATCAGCAAGATTTCTGGCTCCCAGGTGTCTTCTATACGGGTAACGAGCTGAGATTAGGAGCACTCTCTTAAGGTTAGTGCTCCAAATCTCAGCTTGTCACCTGTATAAAAGACACCTGTCCACAGAAGCAAATCAATCAGATTCCAATCTCTCCACCATGGCCAAGACTAAAGAGCTGTCCAAGGATGTCGGGGAGAAGATTGTAGACCTTCACAAGGCTGGAATGGGCTACAAGACCATCGCCAAGCAGCTTGGTGAGAGGGAGACAACAGTTGGTGGGATTATTTCACAAATGGAAGAAACACAAAATAACGATCGATCTCCCTCGGTCTGGGGCTCCATGGAAGGTCACACCTCGTGGAGGTTCAATGATGATGAGAACGGTGAGGAATCAGCCCAGAACTACACGGGAGAATCTTGTCAATGATCTCAGCTGGGACCATAGTCACCAAGAAAACAATCGGTAACACACTACACCGTGAAGGACTGAAATCCTGCAGCCCCCGCAAGGTCCCCCTCCTCAGGAAATCACATGTACAGTACTACAGGTCCGTCTGAAGATTACTAATGAACATCTGAATGATTCCGAGGAGAACTGGGTGAAAGTGTTGTGGTCAGATGAGACCAAAATCGAGCTCTTTGGCATCAACTCAACGCACCGTGTTTGGAGGAGGGGGAGTAATGCTGCCTATGAGCCCAAGAACACCATCCCCCACCGTCATACATGGAGGTGGAAACATTATGCTTTGGTAGCGTTTTTCTGCTAAGGGGACAGGACAACTTCACTGCATCAAAGGGACGATGGACGGGGCCATGTACCATCAAATCTTGGGTGAGAACCTCCTTCCCTCAGCCAGGGCATTGAAAATGGGTCATGGATGGGTATTCCAGTATGACAATGACCCAAAACACACGGCCAAGGCAACAAAGGAGTGGCTCAAGAAGAAGCACATTAAGGTCCTGGAGTGGCCTAGCCGGTCTCCAGACCTTAATCCCATAGAAAATATGTGGAGGGAGCTGAAGGTTCGAGTTACCAAACGTCAGCCTGGAAACCTTAATGACTTGGAGAGGATCTGCAAAGAGGAGTGGGACAGAGGAATGGCAGCCACTGGTCTTACAAACAGGAAATGCCTGGAAAGTAACAGTTTTATTTAGAAGTCATCAGACTATTACAGAGGAACTACTGAAGTAACTAGAAGATGAATGGCATATTTGGGGAAGGTAAGAGATCAGCAACAAGAACACATAAAAAAGTTTTTGCCCGGAGTTCTGCTTTAAGAATTTAGAGAAGATCTATAAAGAAGAGAGGACCAGGATCCCTCCTGAGATGTGTGCAAACCTGGTCACCACCTACAAGAAACGTCTGACCTCTGTGATCACCACCTACAAGAAACGTCTGACCTCTGTGATCACCACCTACAAGGAACGTCTGACCTCTGTGATCACAGCCTACAAGGAACGTCTGACCTCTGTGATCACCACCTACAAGGAACGTCTGACCTCTGTGATCACCACCTACAAGAAACGTCTGACCTCTGTGATCACCACCTACAAGGAACGTCTGACCTCTGTGATCACCACCTACAAGAAACGTCTGACCTCTGTGATCACCGCCTACAAGGAACGTCTGACCTCTGTGATCACCACCTACAAGGAACGTCTGACCTCTGTGATCACCACCTACAAGGAACGTCTGACCTCTGTGATCACCAACTACAAGGAACGTCTGACCTCTGTGATCACCACCTACAAGAAACGTCTGACCTCTGTGATCACCACCTACAAGGAACGTCTGACCTCTGTGATCACCACCTACAAGGAACGTCTGACCTCTGTGATCACCACCTACAAGAAACGTCTGACCTCTGTGATCACCACCTACAAGGAACGTCTGACCTCTGTGATCACCACCTACAAGAAACGTCTGACCTCTGTGATCACCACCTACAAGGAACGTCTGACCTCTGTGATCACCACCTACAAGGAACGTCTGACCTCTGTGATCACCACCTACAAGAAACGTCTGACCTCTGTGATCACCACCTACAAGGAACGTCTGACCTCTGTGATCACCACCTACAAGAAACGTCTGACCTCTGTGATCACCACCTACAAGAAACGTCTGACCTCTGTGATCACCACCTACAAGGAACGTCTGACCTCTGTGATCACCACCTACAAGAAACGTCTGACCTCTGTGATCACCAACAAGAAACGTCTGACCTCTGTGATCACCAACAAGGAACGTCTGACCTCTGTGATCACCAACTACTAAGTCATGTTTTATGAAGGGGGTCAAATACTTATTTCACTCATTAAAATGCAAATCAATTTATAACTTTTTGGCAATGTGTTTTTCTCTAATTTTTTGTTGTTGTTAATCTGTCTCTCTCACTATTAAAATAAAATGACCATTAAAGTTATAGACCGATCGTTTCTTTGTCAGTGGGCAAACGTACAAAATCAGCAGGGGGTCAAACACTGTTTTCCCTCACTGTAGCTCTGTATTTGGTACAATGTATTCTGGATCCTATCTCTGTATCTATAGATGATACAATGTATTACATTTCCTATCTGTGTTGCGGGGGGGGGGTTGTTGGAGGCGACCTTGGTTTGGTGTTCCCGGCATGCCGAGGATTCTCCTCCTGACTCTCTCCTTTCTCTCTTTGAAGGAACATGGGTGACGTTTGGAGGTCAGATCACAGACGAGGTAAGACCGACTTCCCATTTAGAAATAACGTGGGGCAGATGAGTGGCAGCTGTTAAGAAAAGTAATTGGGGCTAAGTAGGAGGCGTGGCGGGCCGCGCACATCTGTCCGCTCTCCGGGAGGATGACCTATTTTTTTGGGGGCTTGTGGGAGGGCGGCCTAATCCGAGACTCCGAGGATTCTGGGAGATTTTTTGTGGCAGCAATTCACTAGGATTGTCGGGAAATGACAAAATGAAATTCAACTCCATGTACATTTGTGTTCCCCACCTACCTGCCCCGCTTGGGGGGTCACCCGGGATTAGAAACCCATCGCTCAGAATCATGGGGGCTCTGAAATATTTAGTGCCAGGACCCCATTGTATATTCTACAAATATTCATAGGCTGAAAAAATCCCCATCAGGGTCCCCCCCCCCCGCATCAGGTTCCTTATCAGAGCCCCCCCTTGTATCAGGATCCCCACCAGAGTCCCCCTTGTATCAGGATCCCCACCAGTGTCCCCCCTATACATCACGGTCCCCATAGGAAACCCCACTTAGATCAGGGTCCCCATCAGAGTCTCTCCTTAAGGGTCCCAATCATAGTCCCCCCTATATATCATGGTCCCCATAGGAAACCCCACTTACATCAGAGTCTCCCCTATAAATAAGAGTCCCCCCTCTTGCGTCAGGGTCCCCGCCAGAGTTTCCCCCTACATCAACTATCCCCACCAAAGTCCCTCCCCCATTACATCAGGTGTTTCCATCAGGGTCCTTCCCCTTTTTTCAGGGCCCCCGCTTACCTCAGGGTCCCCATCAGAGTCCCTCTGTACATCAAGTGTCATCATTAGACTTACTGCTTACTTCAGGGTCCTCCTCAGTGTCCTTACTTATCTCAGGATCCCTATCAGAGTCCCCCCCCTTGCATCAGAGTCCCCCCCCTTGCATCAGAGTCCCCCCCCTTGCATCAGAGTCCCCCCCCTTGCATCAGAGCCCCCCCCCTTGCATCAGAGTCCCCCCCCTTGCATCAGAGTCCCCCCCCCTTGCATCAGAGTCCCCCCTTGCATCAGAGTCCCCCCTTGCATCAGAGTCCCCCCCTTGCATCAGAGTCCCCCCTTACATCAGAGTCTCCCCCCCTTGCATCAGAGTCTCCCCCCCTTGCATCAGAGTCTCCCCCCCTTGCATCAGAGTCTCCCCCCCTTGCATCAGAGTCTCCCCCCCTTGCATCAGAGTCTCCCCCCCTTGCATCAGAGTCTCCCCCCCTTGCATCAGAGTCTCCCCCCCTTGCATCAGAGTCTCCCCCCCTTGCATCAGAGTCTCCCCCCCTTGCATCAGAGTCTCCCCCCCTTGCATCAGAGTCTCCCCCCTTGCATCAGAGTCTCCCCCCCTTGCATCAGAGTCTCCCCCCCCCCCTTGCATCAGAGTCTCCCCCCCCCTTGCATCAGAGTCTCCCCCCCCCCTGCATCAGAGTCTCCCCCCCCCTGCATCAGAGTCTCCCCCCCCGCATCAGAGTCTCCCCCCCCGCATCAGAGTCTCCCCCCCCGCATCAGAGTCTCCCCCCCCGCATCAGAGTCTCCCCCCCTGCATCAGAGTCTCCCCCTTGCATCAGAGTCTCCCCCCTTGCATCAGAGTCTCCCCCCTTGCATCAGAGTCTCCCCCCTTGCATCAGAGTCTCCCCCCTTGCATCAGAGTCTCCCCCCTTGCATCAGAGTCTCCCCCCTTGCACCAGAGTCTCCCCCTTGCACCAGAGTCTCCCCCTTGCACCAGAGTCTCCCCCCCCCCTGCATCAGAGTCCCCCCCTTGCATCAGAGTCCCCCCCTTGCATCAAAGTCTCCCCCCCTTGTATCAGAGTCTCCCCCCTTGCATCAGAGTCTCCCCCCCCTTGCATCAGAGTCTCCCCCCCCTGCATCAGAGTCTCCCCCCCCCCCTGCATCAGAGTCTCCCCCCCCTGCATCAGAGTCTCCCCCCCTGCGTCAGAGTCTCCCCCCCCCTGCGTCAGAGTCTCCCCCCCCTGCGTCAGAGTCTCCCCCCCCCTGCGTCAGAGTCTCCCCCCTTGCGTCAGAGTCTCCCCCCTTGCGTCAGAGTCTCCCCCCTTGCGTCAGAGTCTCCCCCCTTGCATCAGAGTCTCCCCCTTGCATCAGAGTCTCCCCCCTTGCACCAGAGTCCCCCCCCCCCTTGCACCAGAGTCCCCCCCCCCTTGCACCAGAGTCCCCCCCCCTTGCACCAGAGTCCCTCCCCCCTTGCACCAGAGTCCCTCCCCCCTTGCACCAGAGTCCCTCCCCCCTTGCACCAGAGTCCCTCCCCCCTTGCACCAGAGTCCCTCCCCCCTTGCACCAAGTGTCCATATCAGAGCCCCCCTTGTGGCTCCATTGATATCAGCGGGTGAGAGCTGTGCTGTCTTCTCGGTTCTGTAAATGATGTGAAGTGAAGCACGTGTACAGTCCTGTTAAACTGTAATGGTATCATTTGGGTGGGCCGGCTGGGGGGTTAGTAAAACCATGGCTCAGCCATCTGTTTTTACCCTCCCTGGTGGCCTGTGTGTAAGGGTCCAAAGAGAACTCAACATAACAGGAAAGGGGGTATGAAAAGGGGGGGGGGAGCAGTCTCACTCAGCACCCCCCCCCCCCCCAATGTACCAGCAGTGGACTGTACCTCAACGTCATTGCACCCAATGCAGGGCTATGGACCCTGCTCTACTCTTAATGACATCAAGACCCCAGACCACTGGAGTGTGAAGGTCAAGACACTGTGGTTAGCAAGTGTGGAGGATCAGATAATATATCTTCATTTAATTTTTTTTCTTCCCCTGGATCAAATAGAGAAATGAACCCTTGCAGTGCAGGCGCAGAGACACTTTTTTAGTTGCTCGGAGTTGGGCTTTAAGTTTCTCTGTAGAGATGACCTGTTGGGAGTGAAGTAGACGTGTGCACTGCCGAAAAATTTGTACGTTTTGGTTTCATTTGTTTTTTGGGTTTTTTCGTAAATTTGAAAATTTAAAATAATAACTAACTATTAGGCCTCATGCACACGGACGTTTTTACAGCCGCTTTTTTGAGCGTTTTTTGCAGCTTAAAAAGGCCTGTCTATGTTAGTCTATGGCTTCATGCCCACCTAGGTGTTTTTAAGCTGTAAAAAAAAACCAGAACCAGTGGGTTCTGAGAGACGTTTTTCAGCTGTAAAAACGCTCTAACGCTGATAAACGCTCAAAAACGTGATTCACCAACGTTTTTTAACGTTTTTGAGCCATTGAAAAAAAAAAAACATTTTGAAAAAAAAAAAAAAACGCTAAAAAACACTAACGCGGAAAAACGCTCAAAAACGCTAAAAAAACGCTATTGCAAAAACGCTGAAAAAAGCTGAAAAAAATCACTGCAAAGATACTGGCGTTTTCATAAGGTTATTTTAACATCCCGTGTGCATGAGGCCTTAAATTCTAGGTATTGGAATTTCCTTTCAAATTTGGCTGTTAGTGAACATAACGAAAACAAATTTATCCGAAGTTCTGAATTATCCGAAATAACGAACCCCGCATCTAAACGAATGGAAGATAACAAATTAATAATAAAATAATAAAGTAATTTGTTACCTTCCATTCGTTTAGATGCGGGGTTCGTTATTTCGGATAATTCAGAACTTCGGATAAATTTGTTTTCGTTATGTTCACTAACAGCCAAATTTGAAAGGAAATTCCTATACCTATAATTTAATAGTTTAATAATAGTTAAGTTATTATTAGTTATTATTTCAGGTTTTCGGATTTTCATTCTTTTGATTTTTTTTGATTTTCATTAATATTTTCGGATTTTCGAATATTCAAATTTCCGAATATTCGGAAAAATTTGTTGAACGGGTTTTTCGTTAATTCGGTTATTGCACATGTCTAGAGTGAAGTACCGGGAGCCACCATTGCTTCCTTGCTTTTCGAGAGGCAAACATTGGAGCGTCGCCCTCACTTCACTTCTTGGTAGGTATCATAGAACAAATATGAAGGGTGGAAGTTTCAGTGCTGCTCCGGCTGCAGACTTGTCACTGAGGCCGGGATAGGGAGGGCGGTCCCCGGAGCGCGCTCCTTCAAAACCAAGTCTGAGTCTTTTAACCACCCCGAAAATACTGGACCCTGGTGGTCAACGCTGACTGCTCCCGTCATTGTGGCTCGGAAGTGACAGGTGGTCCTCCGGGTGGGGGTGGGGGTGGGGGGGGCAAGGTGCAGCCGCTCACCTAGCTGGCCCGGGTCAGATCATCTTACGGTCGCACACACAACAGGAACACTTGGCCAAGTCTTTAGCGGTTTAAATATTCATGCGGCTTTGTGCTGATCGTTTTGTTTCTTGTAAGGCCCCCCAAAGGGAGGATTTGCTGGCGAGGCAGCAGAAGGGGCAGCTGGCAGGATTCCCTTCGGAGTGGTGCAGGCATGGAGCTTGATCCGCGCCATTCTGCACCCAGGATAATGGCAACCGCCGGCGCTCCATTATTCTTGATGCCTTTTATTACATCTTTATGTAATTAATAATATTTTATAATCTCATAATATTATTTTATAACAATATAATATAATAAAATGATAATGTAAAACTATATATTATAATAATTTTTCATTATAATAATATAATAAATAATATATAAATTAATATAATATATTATAAACATTATTCACAAATAAAAGTTAAGTATTATATGACCCAAAAGGAAATTGGGGTTTAATTTTCCAAATGGAATCGGACATCTTTCTTGCTTTCCTTGCAGTGGAGGAGGAGTTAATGAGTGACATCCTGAGAAATATTGTCTGGCCCCACCCCCCTCCACAACATCATCGCTGATTCCCAGCACAGCCTACCCTATAAGACAGTGAGGTTACATGCTGTATAGTGCCTCATACAGCTTTATTATACAAATCAGGCAGAGAGGGCACTCTACCTCCTGGTTCTACTGACACGTTTCACCCCTCCTATCTTGTCTTAGTTATAATTTACTGATGTGTCCCCCCTCCCCAATTGGTCCTAGTCATGATAGACTGATACATTCTCCCCCCGCCCCCCAATTGGTCTTAGTCATAGTGCACTGACGGGTCTCACCCAACCCATCTGGTCTTAGTTATAATTTTGCTCCTCCTAATTGGTCTTAGTCAAAGTGTAGTGTAGTGTACTGTTCTGACACATTTCACCTCTCTGATCTCATCTTTGTATTAGACTGACTTGTTTTGTCCCTCCTATCTGGTCTTAGTCATAGTGCACTGATGTGTTTCACCCATCCCATCTGGTCTTAATTATAATTTACTGCATTTTGCTCCTCCTAATTGGTCTTAGTCATAGTGTATTGTACTGTCCTGACATATTTCACCTCTCTGGTCTCATCTTTGTATTAGACTGACCTGTTTTGCCCCTCCTATCTGGTGTTAGTTGTAGTGGGCTGATGCGTTTCACCCCTCCTATCTGGTCTTAGTTATAATTTACTGATGTGATTCCCCCCCAGTTAGTCCTAGTCATAATAGACTGATGCATTCCCCCTCCCCCCCAATTGGTCTTAGTGATAGTGCACTGACGGGTTTCACCCAACCCATCTGGTCTTAGTTATAATTTTGCTCCTCCTAATTGGTCTTAGTCAAAGTGTAGTGTAGTGTACTGTCCTGACACATTTCACCCCTCTGATCTCATCTTTGTATTAGACTGACCTGTTTTGTCCCTCCTATCTGTTCTTAGTTGTAGTGGACTGATGTGTTTCAACCCTCATATCTGGTCTTAGTTATAGTGGACTGACACATTTCACCCCTCCTATCTGGCCTTAGTTATAATTTACTGATGCGCTCCCCCCAATTGGTACTAGTCATAATAGAATGAGGCATCCCCCCCCACCCCCTCCCAATTGGTCTTAGTCATATTGCACTGACGGGTTTCACCCATCCCATCTGGTCTTTGTTATAATTTACTGCATTTTGCTCCTCCTAATTGGTCTTAGTCATAGTGTAGTGTACTGTCCTGACACATTTCACCTCTCTGGTCTCATCTTTGTATTAGACTGACCTGTTTTGTCCCTCCTATCTGTTCTTAGTCATAGTGGACTGATGTGTTTCACCCCTCATATCTGGTCCTAGCAATAGACTGACATGTTTCACACCTCATATCTGGTCTTAGTAATAGTGACGCAATTCTCCCCTCCTCTCAGGGCTTAGTCATTACCAGACGCGTTTCGCCCCTCCTATTAGGGCATAGTCATAGTGGACTGACACATAACCACAACACCACCTGCATGGGGTGTCCATGTTCTCTCTGTGTAAATTCGCATTAGTATGTGGATGTATGTATGCGAGTTAGGGACTTTAGATCGTAAGAAGCTCTTTCAGGGCACAGACTGATGTGAATGTGCAGGATGTAAAGCGCTGTGTAAACTGTTGACGCTATATACAGGTGCATCTCAAAAAAAATAGAATATCAGCAAAAAGTTAATTTATTTCAGTAATTCAATTCAAAAAGTGAAACTCGTATACTATATATAGTGATAATCTTCAAGCATTTCTTTCTTTCAATGTTGATGATTATGGCTTACAGTGAGTGACACCCCAAAATTCAGTATCTCAGAAAATTAGACTATTACTATTACAGACCAATATAAAAAAAGACCAATAAAAAAATAAAAAAATAAAGATTTTTAATACAGAAATGTTGGCCTAGTGAAAAGTATGTCCCTGTACAGTATAGTATACACTCAATACTTGTTTGGGGCCAGGGCTGGCCCACGACATTGTGCTGCCTGGGTCCAAGAATGAAATGCTATATTGTGCCTGTAAACGCACTGCATTTGCAATCTGCGTTTGGGGTGCCATCAACAATACATTGGCACCCGGGTGTAGCAGATAGCAAGGGTAGTGTGCTCACCTGCTGCGCGGGGAACGCGCACACAGCGCACCGACTGTGTGCTGGTGTGAACCGGCCCTCAATCAACCAGGTATAATTGGGGGCCCCCCCAGACCCCCACACATGACATGAGCATGACGTTTACAGTCGACTTTACAATTTACAATCAATCCCCCATACAGCCCAGCAATCTACCCCCCCGGGAAGGAGGAGAGGACAGGGTGTCCAGACCAAGACTCACCTGTGACCTGCAGAGAGTCCAGCCGGGTTGATCTCTCTCTGGCTGGCTCTAATAACGTGGTGGCGGCACGGGTGTCTCTGTTGTTTCTCCACTAAAGCAGTGTGCCCGGCGGGTGAGGTAACGGTTAAGTTCTGGTCATGGTGCTGTGGTGGCTGTGTCTCCACCTTCTTCCCTCGTCAGCTCTTCCCGGCCCATGCGGGCAGCAATCCCAACTGAGCGATGTGGTCCCTCGCCTGGCTGGAAGGAGGGAGAGGTGCCAGCTGGGTGGGGGAGCGAGGAGGTCAATCTCTGGAGCTCAGGGGGGCTATTCAATTAGGTGGCCTGTGAACGTGAGGCCTAAGGTGACCGCTTAATTTGCCTAATTGAAGAGCCGTCTCTGCCGCAGGGCTGGTGCAAGGATTTTTGACACCCTAGACCAGTGATGGTGAACCTTGGCACCCCAGATGTTTTGGAACTACATTTCCCATGATGCTCATGCACTCTGCAGTCTAGTTAAGCGACATGGGAAATGTAGTTCCAAAACATCTGAGGTGCAGAGAATCGCCATCACTGCCCTATGCAAAACCTAATTTTGCCACCCCCTTGGCTTCACCCCTGACTCCACCTCCTTTGATACACCCATATATACGGTGGAGGTGGCGGGGGTGGAGATTTTTGCGGCACCTCTCCGCCTATTTCTTCAGCTGTGGTCCGCAGGCCCGCACTTGCACCTCTGGACCCGGCCTGAAGACAAATAGTAGTGGCACCTGCTCACTTCGTCACACCAGCCATGGTCTGCAAGGTATATGGTAAGGCTAGGGCAGTATATGGACAGGCTAGGGCAGTATATGGACAGGCTAGGGTATTATATGGACAGGCTAGGGTATTATATGGACAGGCTAGGATAGTATATGGGCAGGCTAGGGCAGTATATGGACAGGCTAGGGCAGTATATGGACAGGCTAGGGCAGTATATGGACAGGCTAGAGCAGTACAGGGAGGCAGTATATGCACAAGCTAGGGCAGTATTTGGACAGGCTAGGGCAGTATATGGGCAGGGTAGGGCAGTACACATGAGCAGGCTAGGGTAGTATATGGACAGGCTAGGGCAGTATATGGACAGGCTAGGGCAGTATATGGACAGGCTAGGGTAGTATAGGGACAGGCTAGGGTATTATATGGACAGGCTAGGGCAGTACATGGACAGGCTAGGATAGTACATGGACAGGCTAGGATAGTACATGGACAGGCTAGGATAGTACATGGACAGGCTAGGATAGTACATGGACAGGCTAGGATAGTACATGGACAGGCTAGTACAGTACATGGACAGGCTAGTACAGTACATGGACAGGCTAGGATAGTATATAGACAGGCTAGGGTAGTATATGGACAGATTAGGGTAGTATATGGACAGGCTAGTGTAGTATATGGACAGGCTAGGGCAGTATATGGACAGGCTAGGGTAGTATATGGACAGGCTAGGGTAGTATATGGACAGGCTAGGGTAGTATATGGGCATGCTAGGGTAGTATATGGGCAGGCTAGGGTGGTATATGGGCAGGCTAGGGCAGCAGGACCCATGGTAGGGCTTTTGCATGAATTACTGCATCAATGCGTTCTGGGGAGCCATATCACCTGCTGGTGTTGGTCCACTGTATTTTATCAAGTCCAAAGTCAGCTCAGCCCTCCAGCAGGAAATTCTAGAGCACTTCATACTTCCCTCTGCTGACCAGCTTTATGGAGATGATGATTTCATTTTCCAGCAGGACTTGGCACCTCCCACACTGCCAACAGTACCAATACCTGGTCACATGATCATGGGATCACTGTGCTTGCTGAGCAAACTCGCCTGACCTAAACCCCATAGAGAATCTGTGGGTTATTGTCAAGAGGAAGATGAGAGACACAAAACCCAACAATGCAGATGAGCTGAAGGCCGCTATCAAAGAAACCTGACCTTCCATAACACCTCAGCAGTGCCACAGGCTGATCACCTCCATGCCACGCCGCATTGATGCCGTAATTCATGCAAAAGGAGCCCCGACCAAGTATTGAGTGCATCCTATACTGTACATGGAGAGACTTATCACTAAGACAACATTTCTGTATTAAAAATCCTTTTTTTTTAATTGGTCTGTAATATTCTGATTTTCTGAGATTTTTGTTGGGGTGTCGTTCGCTGTAATCCATAATCCTCAAAATGAAAAGAGAGAAATCTTTGAAATATATCGCTGTGTGTGTAACGCATCTATTTAATATATATGAGTTTCACTTTTTGAATTAAATTATTGAAATAAATTAACACTTTTGATATTCTAATTTTATGGGATGCGCCTGTAAATACCTGAAATTATTATTTTTTTTTTTTTAAAGTCCCAATTTTGAGCGGAGTCACACTTGCCCGCACTTGTTTGAAGCGGGTCCAATGACTTATTCAGGGCATTTGTATGTTCATATTGTGTGCAGTCATTGACTTCGTACTCAATTCACAGAGCTAACACACTCGGGATTGGATCGGGATCTTTATCTCCCGGAAAGTGACGGTTATTTTCAGCCGCGTTCAGTGAGATTTGGTAATTGGAGTCACACGGTGACTATAAGATTCTCATCCTTGTGTCAGATCTTTGTGAATTCTGTCTGTCTGTGGTTTGATGTCTTTTTTTTTTTTTTGTCTGGCCGCAGTTCGGGTCATTGTGCGCTCCCGGGTGATTTTTATAAGATTACAGAAGAGTTTAATTCTGCCACAACTGGATTACATAACTAGGACAAAATGTATTCTCAATAACCGACATCCCGATCACTCATCCGGAGCGATTGAAAATTACGATGAGCCGGTTTCATCTTACATAGGAGATCAGTTTACTGAGAGAAAGCATTCAAATCATCTGCGAGGGCCGTTATCACATTACCCGTGTGTGTGTGCGAGCGCGCTGCACGCATGAAAGAATTCATTATCACGGCTCCGCCGTCCAAACTGAAAATCATTGGAGTTTATAGACGGCCTGCTCATTTCTATAGCCTGCCCAGCCCCCCACTGCCATGGAAATCTCCCCATTGCCAATAACCCGAGGTCCTGGGAACACCGTCTCCTGATCTTTGTGAATATGCAGGTGACGCATTCCTAGCCCCACCTTTTGTTGCTTGCTTGGGGTAGTGGATTAATGACGCTAGGACCTTCGGTAGATGATATATGGTAAATGAGAGATTAGTTTTGCCTAAACTATATTAAGCCCTTGCCTACTGCCGATCTCCAACCGGGAGGCGGAGGCCGGCTTTCTGATCATGTGACCGCTGTGATTGGGTGTCACAACATCACATGATCAGAAGCTTCCAATTACAAGTATGACTCAGGAGCTGCCTGTGGCGGCTTAGTTAGGGCCTGATCACATCTGAGCGTTGTAAAAAGCAATATGCGTTTTTTTTAGCACTTTTTAATGTGTTGTGTTAAAATTCAACGCATAATGCATTTACTTGTGTCTTGCGTGTGTTTTCCTCCTTGGACACCTGGGAAAAGTGGATGTGACCCCAGAAAAATGCATTTAAAAAAACGTGCATTGCCTTTTCGATGCGCTACCTTTGAATATAATGGAAGCTGCGTTTTTAGCCCCACTGTATGTAGGAACGTAGCCCCCCTGCCTTGGTCCCACTGTATGTAGGAACGTAGCCACCATGTCTTGGTCCCACTGTATGTAGGAACGTAGCCGCCCTGGCTTGGTCCCATTGTATGTAGGAACGTAGCCACCATGCCTTTGTCCCATTGTATGTAGGAACATAGCCACCCTGCCTTGGTCCCACTGTATGTAGGAATGTAGCCACCCTACCTTGGTCCCACTGTATGTAGGAACATAGCCACCCTCCCTTGGTCCCACTGTATGTAGGAACATAGCCACCATGCCTTGGTCTCACTGTATGTAGGAACATACCCACCATGCCTTGGTCTCACTGTATGTAGGAATGTAGCCGCCCTGGCTTGGTCCCACTGTATGTAGGAACGTATCCACCATGTCTTGGTCCCATTGTATGTAGGAATGTAGCCACCATGCCTTGGTCCCACTGTATGTAGGAATGTAGCCACCCTGGCTTGGTCCCATTGTATGTAGGAACGTAGCCACCATGTCTTGGTCCCATTGTATGTAGGAATGTAGCCAACATGCCTTGGTCCCACTGTATGTAGGAATGTAGCCACCCTGCCTCGGTCCCATTGTATGTAGGAACATAGCCACCATGCCTTGGTCCCATTGTATGTAAGAACGTAGCCACCGTATGGTACACACTATAAGAAATTCCGGCAAACGATTGTCCGAATTTCCTCATTGTTTCACAGCAAATCAGAACCGATGGACGAAAATTTGTACGAAAATTCGGAATCGGCTGGTGAAAGCTGTGTATTCACTATACGAAAATTGTGCGAATGTTGCTCGGACGAAAATGTTCGCCCGATTTTTTTATAGTGTGTATGAGCCTTAGTCCTACTGTATGTAGGAAGGTAGCCACCCATTCCCACTGTATGTAGGAATGTAGCCACCCAGTCCCAATGTATGTAGGAAGGTAGCCACCCAGTCCCACTGTATGTAGGAATGTAGCCACCCAGTCCCAATGTATATGTAGGGTTAGGAGCGTAGCAACCCAGTCCTAGTCCCACTGTCTATAGGAACGTAGCCCCCCTGTCTTGCTCACTTATGTGATGGCCTAGGCTCTGTGCTACAGATAAGGGTGTGGTTTTGTGGGCGTGGTCAGGGTTTCTCCAGATTTCTTTTTTATAATGTGATAAATCTTGTATACCTGTATAGTTCAGAATCCCGCACAGATGCGAGGAACCAGACCAGGTAAATCCTTTTTCTCTGAGTTTATCATTACTCTGCACCGCTTCACTGTTTCCGTCCTATCGGAAAGTCGGAGTGATGCTTTAAGGTCCTGATTGTTTCCCGGAGCCCGGTGTGTATTGGTCGCCTTGTGCAGCGCTTGCTGTTTTCTGCGGCGTGGGTTTCATATTTTTTTTGTGTTCTGCCACGTCGTCGTATTTCACATTTCGCTGATTTTCCGTGTTTTTCACCGGTTCAGCTGTTCTAAATGAAACGTTTACTGGAGCCGCGCTTCGCGACTCGCTGACTCCCATATCACATCCGGACTGGTTCAAAAAAATGATGCGGAGTGTCGCGGTGATGTGTGAAGTGCAGTAACCCACGGCAACCCTAATCCAAAGTATGAAATGATTGGTTAATGCACACTGCTGTCTGCCCTAAAGTGTATTTCCATCTTGGCAGTTTGAGAACCCCTCCCCCTCCCCCATATTCAATGTTATGTCTTCCCATCCACTCCGTATACCTAAGAATAATGTCCTCACCATCCTAATGTATTTGGAGAAGGATCATATACAGGACTCTGTGGGCAGATCTTCAACCCGTCCATCAATGTGAATGTTTATTGAGCTAAACTCTGGTTAAAAAAAAAAAGTATAAATTCAAGTATGAATAAGTTCCGTATATTGCTTATATGATATTCACTGTTGAAACACTGATCCTCCTCCTGGGCCAATCGGGAAGCGGGTCTGATACCCGTCACCCGATTCGCTGAAAGGAGAGGCAACCCTATTGGATGCCTAGGAGCAGGAGAGGAGACACATGACGAAAGTGAGGAGGAAAAGAGCCACCTGGATGCCTGGTTCCCGCCGATGCCTGGATGCCCGATCTGCTCAGATGCCCGATCCCCACCGCTCCTTGGATGCCCGATCTCCTCGGATTCCTGATCTCCTCGGATTCCTGATCTCCTCGGATTCCTGATCTCCTCGGATTCCTGATCTCCTCGGATTCCTGATCTCCTCGGATTCCTGATCTCCTCGGATGCCCGATCTCCTCGGATGCCCGATCTCCTCGGATTCCCGATCTCCTCGGATTCCTGATCTCCTCGGATTCCTGATCTCCTCGGATGCCCGATCTCCTCGGATGCCCGATCTCCTCGGATGCCCGATCTCCTCGGATTCCCGATCTCCTCGGATTCCTGATCTCCTCGGATTCCTGATCTCCTCGGATTCCTGATCTCCTCGGATTCCTGATCTCCTCGGATGCCCGATCTCCTCGGATGCCCGATCTCCTCGGATGCCCGATCTCCTCGGATTCCCGATCTCCTCGGATTCCCGATCTCCTCGGATTCCCGATCTCCTCGGATTCCTGATCTCCTCGGATGCCCGATCTCCTCGGATGCCCGATCTCCTCGGATGCCCGCTGCCTAGATTGGGTACATGCAGGGGGAAGGCTTAGAGCCCTGGTAATCCAGAAGAACATTTGTGAGGTCAGGTATTGATCTTAGAAGAGAAGACCTGGCTCACAATCGACATTTACAATTCATCAAAGGTGTTCAGTAGGGTTGGGGTCAGGGCTCTATGAAGGACATTCCAGTTCCTCCACACCAAAGTGGTCAAACCACATCTTTATAGAGCTGGCTTTGTACACGGGGCACAGTCATGGTGGAACAGAAAAGGGTCTTCCTTTATAATCTATGGAAATTTGTGTCCATTTGGTATTGAATGTTGGATGAGAAGGCCTGGCTCACTATCGGTGTTCCAATTTATCCCAAAGGTGTTCAGTAGGGTTGAGGTCAGGGCTCTGTGCAGGACAATTAAGTTCCTGTACATTTAAAGCCAAAAACCATAGACATTATTATGGAGTACCCCAGCCCTGCCATGGTCACTGATATGGAGTTGCCTCCTATAACATCCTCCACTCTTCTGGGAAGGCTTTACAGAAGATTTCTATGGGAATTTGTGTCCATTTAGCCAAAACAGCATTTGTGAGGCCAGATATTGGTATTGGATGCGAAGACCTGACTCGCAATCCGTTTCATCCCAAAGGTGATCATTACTGTTGAGGTCAGGGCTCTGGGAGTTCCTCCACACCAAACTATGGGGGTTATTTACAAAAAGCAAATCCACTTTGCACTACAAGTGCACTACAAGTGCAAAGTGCGCTTGAAATTGCACTGAAAGTGCACTTGGAAGTATAGTCACTGTAGATCCGAGGGGGACATGCAAGGAATATAAAAAACATAATTTTAGCTTTCACGTGATTGGATGATGAAATCAGCAGAGCTTCCCCTCATTTCAGATCTACCCCTCAGATTTACAGCGACTGCACTTCCAGTGCAATTTTAAGTGCACTTTGCACTTTTAGTGCAAAGTGGATTTGCCTTTCGTAAAATAACCCCCAATGTCTTTATGGAGCTGGCTTTGTACACAGTCTTGCTGGAACTGAAAAGGGACCTTTCCAAGGCTGTTGCCGCAAGTCTGGAACCCAGAGAGAAGCTAGAACCTCGGTCATCCATAAGAACATTGGTGAGGTCAGGTACTGATGTTGGATAAATAGGCCTGGCTCACCAATTAGCATTCCAATTCATGCCAAAAGTGTTTAGTAAGGTTGAGGTCTGCGCTCTGGAATTCTTTCACTCTTCTGGGAAGGTAATCTATGAATCTAAAGAGGTTTTATAGATCTATAACACAGACTCCATACTCAATCCCTTAGACCTCTCTGCTGCCTTCCACACAGTTGACCACCTGCTGCTCCTCAGCAAACTACACTCCCTTGGCCTCCGTGATTCTGCTTTATCCTGGTTCTCCTCCTACCTATCTCAGCACACTTTCAGTGTCACTTACAACTCCATCTCCTCCGCTCCCCTTCTTCTTTCTGTTGGGGTACCCCAAAGCTCCGTCCTTGGGGCCCCTCCTATTCTCGCTCTATACCTCTTCCCTGGGCCAGTTGATAACCTCCCATGGCTTCCAATACCATCTCTATGCCGATGACACCCAGATCTATCTCTCCACTCCTCCACTCACCGCCTCCATCTCCTCACGGATCTCAAACTTACTGAAGGACATCTCGGTATGGATGTCACACCATTTCCTCAAACTCAATCTTTCTAAAACTGAGCTTCTTATATTTCCTCCTTCCCGGTCCCCCCCCCCCCCCCCCCATGACTTTACCATTAAGATCAACAGCACAACCATTGGTCCCTCCACACATGCCGGGGTGACTCTGATCTCTCCTTCAGCCCCCACATCCAATCACTGGCTAAATCCTGCCGCCTTATCCTCCGCAACATCTCCAGAATTCCACCCTTCCTGACTAATGACACCAAAAAGCAACTTATTCACTCCTTGATTATTTCCCGCCTCGACTACTGCAACTCTCTCCTTATTGGCCGACACTGGCTCCTCCCCCCTTCAGTCTATTATGAATGCTGCTGCTAGACTAATACACCTCACTAATCGATCCGTGACTGCTGCTCCTCTCTGCCAATCCCTTCACTGGCTTCCCCTCCCCCACCGTATAAAATTCAGAATGCTAACCACAACATACAAGGCCATCCACAACATCGCCCCCAGCTACATCACCAACCTCATCTGCCGATATCGCCCAAATCGTCCCCTCCGATCCTCCCAGGACCTCCTGCTCTCTAGCTCCCTTGTTACCTCCTTTCATGCTCGTCTTCAGGACTTCTCCAGAGCCTCTCCCATCCTCTGGAACTCCCTGCCCCAGTATATCCGATCAGCCCCTACCCTGTCCACCTTCAGGAGATCCCTGAAAACTCATTTATTCAGGGAAGTCTATCCCACACCCACATAACAACTGTCCCCGAGCCACCCCCCCATCAAATCATTCTTTGCAGCTATTACCTTTTGTATCACCTCCCCCTCCCTTTAGAATGTAAGCTCTACGAGCCGGGCCCTCCTGTCCCTTCTGTATTGAACTGTAATTGTGCTGTCCCCCCTCTACATTATAAAGTGCTGCGTAAACTGTTAGCGCCATATAAATCGTGTATAATATAATAATCTATGAAAGTCCTATCCTTTTCAATGATTTATACATATATCTATATCATATGTAATAGACATCCTTTCATATGATTCATGTTTGTTAATAATATCTTTTCAATAAAAAGTTTGTAATATAAAAAAAAATAAAAGCCTTATAGTAGGTATGGTGGTCAGTCCACGTACTTTTTGGCCAGATAGTCTTGTCATTGGCACCTGGCAAGTTTCTTGCCACCTCTGGAGCCCCTATGAAAGTGTCCCAAGGAACAGAATGACGGATTATTTGTGACCGGTGTGATCAATGTGATCGGTAACGTTTTTATCCCTGTAATGAGGGTTGCTCTGCTTAGACTGCCGGCCCAACAACATGCAGATAGAGTGAAAACAATGGAGCGATGGGCCCCGTTCACATCGGGGTGTATCGGAAAGGTGACCGCGTTTTCTGCAAACGTGTGAAAAACGAACTGAAACTCGCAACACGTTATTTCTTGATGTTATTATACCTCACCGACCACTTTATTAGGTCCCCCTTGCTAGTAGAGGGTTGGACCCCCTTTGGCCTTCATTCTTGGTGGCAGAGATACAACAAGGTGCTGGAAACGTTCATCAGAGGTTTTCCTCCATAGTGACCTGATAACATCACATCCCAAAGGTGCTCTATTGGATGAGATGTGGTGAGTGTGGAGGCCATTGGAGTACAGGGACCTCATTGTCCAGTGGTGAGATGATTGGAGCTTTGTGACATGGAGCATTATCCTGCTGGAAGGAGCCATCAGAAGATGGGGACACTGTAGTCATAAAGGGATGGACATGGTCACCAACAATACTCAGGTAGGCCGTGGTGATTAAACCCCATCCCCCACACCATTACACCCCCACCACCAGCCTGAACCGGTGATATCCCATCCCCCCACACCATTACACCCCCACCACCAGCCTGAACCGGTGATATCCCATCCCCCACACCCTTACACCCCCACCACCAGCCTGAACCGGTGATATCCCATCCCCCACACCCTTACACCCCCACCACCAGCCTGAACCGGTGATACCCCATCCCCCACACCATTACACCCCCACCACCAGCCTGAACCGGTGATATCCCATCCCCCACACCCTTACACCCCCACCACCAGCCTGAACCGGTGATATCCCATCCCCCACACCATTACACCCCCCACCACCAGCCTGAACCGGTGATATCCCATCCCCCCACACCATTACACCCCCACCACCAGCCTGAACCGGTGATATCCCATCCCCCACACCCTTACACCCCCACCACCAGCCTGAACCGGTGATACCCCATCCCCCACACCATTACACCCCCACCACCAGCCTGAACCGGTGATATCCCATCCCCCACACCCTTACACCCCCACCACCAGCCTGAACCGGTGATATCCCATCCCCCACACCATTACACCCCCACCACCAGCCTGAACCGGTGATACCCCATCCCCCACACCATTACACCCCCACCACCAGCCTGAACTGGTGATACCCCATCCCCCACACCATTACACCCCCACCACCAGCCTGTACCGGTGATACCCCATCCCCCACACCATTACACCACCACCACCAGCCTGAACCGGTGATACCCCATCCCCCACACCATTACACCCCCACCACCAGCCTGAACCGGTGATATCCCATCCCCTACACCATTACACCCCCACCACCAGCCTGAACCAGTGATACCCCATCCTCCACACCATTACACCCCCACCACCAGCCTGAACCGGTGATACCCCATCCCCCACACCATTACACCCCAACCACCAGCCTGAACCGGTGATATCCCATCCCCCACACCATTACACCCCCACCACCAGCCTGAACCGGTGATACCCCATCCCCCACACCATTACACCCCCACCACCAGTCTGAACCGGTGATACCCCATCCCCCCCACCATTACACCCCAACCACCAGCCTGAACCGGTGATACCCCATCCCCCACACCATTACACCCCCACCACCAGCCTGAACCGGTGATACCCCATCCCCCACACCATTACACCCCAACCACCAGCCTGAACCGGTGATACCCCATCCCCCACACCATTACACCCCCACCACCAGCCTGAACCGGTGATATCCCATCCCCCACATCATTACACCCCCCCACCAGCCTGAACCAGTGATACCCCATCCCCTACACCATTACACCCCCACCACCAGCCTGAGCTGGTGATACCCCATCCCCCCACACCATTACACCCCCACCACCAGCCTGAACCGGTGATATCCCATCCCCCACATCATTACACCCCCACCACCAGCCTGAACCAGTGATACCCCATCCCCCACACCATTACACCCCCACCACCAGCCTGAACCGGTGATACCCCATCCCCCACACCATTACACCCCCACCACCAGCCTGAACCGGTGATATCCCATCCCCTACACCATTACACCCCCACCACCAGCCTGAACCAGTGATACCCCATCCTCCACACCATTACACCCCCACCACCAGCCTGAACCGGTAATACCCCATCCTCCACACCATTACACCCCCACCACCAGCCTGAACCGGTAATACCCCATCCTCCACACCATTACACCCCCACCACCAGCCTGAACCGGTAATACCCCATCCTCCACACCATTACACCCCCATCACCAGCCTGAACCGGTGATATCCCATCCCCCACACCATTACACCCCCACCACCAGCCTGAACCGGTGATATCCCATCCCCCACACCATTACACCCCCACCACCAGCCTGAACCGGTGATATCCCATCCCCTACACCATTACACCCCCACCACCAGCCTGAACCAGTGATACCCCATCCTCCACACCATTACACCCCCACCACCAGCCTGAACCGGTAATGCCCCATCCTCCACACCATTACACCCCCACCACCAGCCTGAACCGGTGATATCCCATCCCCTACACCATTACACCCCCACCACCAGCCTGAACCGGTAATACCCCATCCTCCACACCATTACACCCCCACCACCAGCCTGAACCGGTAATACCCCATCCTCCACACCATTACACCCCCATCACCAGCCTGAACCGGTGATATCCCATCCCCCACACCATTACACCCCCACCACCAGCCTGAACCGGTGATATCCCATCCCCCACACCATTACACCCCCACCACCAGCCTGAACCGGTGATATCCCATCCCCCACACCATTACACCCCCACCACCAGCCTGAACCGGTGATATCCCATCCCCCACACCATTACACCCCCACCACCAGCCTGAACCGGTGATATCCCATCCCCCACATCATTACACCCCCACCACCAGCCTGAACCAGTGATATCCCATCCCCCACACCATTACACCCCCACCACCAGCCTGAACCGGTGATATCCCATCCCCCACATCATTACACCCCCACCACCAGCCTGAACCGGTGATATCCCATCCCCCCACACCATTACACCCCCACCACCAGCCTGAACCGGTGATATCCCATCCCCCACACTATTACACCCCCACCACCAGCCTGAACCAGTGATACCCCATCCCCCACACCATTACACCTCCACCACCAGCCTGAACTGGTGATATCCCATCCCCCCCACCATTACACCCCCACCACCAGCCTGAACCTGTGATACCCCATCCCCCACACCATTACACCCCCACCACCAGCCTGAACCGGTGATATCCCATCCCCCACACCATTACACCCCCACCATCAGCCTGAACCTGTGATACCCCATCCCCCACACCATTACACCCCCACCACCAGCCTGAACCTGTGATACCCCATCCCCCACACCATTACACCCCTACCACCAGCCTGAACCAGTGATACCCCATCCCCCACACCATTACACCCCCACCACCAGCCTGAACCGGTGATATCCCATCCCCCCACACCATTACACCCCCACCACCAGCCTGAACCGGTGATATCCCATCCCCCACACCATTACACCTCCACCACCAGCCTGAACCGGTGATACCCCATCCCCCACACCATTACACCCCCACCACCAGCCTGAACCAGTGATACCCCATCCCCCACACCATTACACCCCCACCAGCAGCCTGAGCCGGTGATATCCCATCCCCCCACACCATTACACCCCCACCACCAGCCTGAACCGGTGATACCCCATCCCCCACACCATTACACCCCCACCAGCAGCCTGAACCGGTGATATCCCATCCCCCCACACCATTACACCCCCACCACCAGCCTGAACCGGTGATATCCCATCCCCCACACCATTACACCCCCACCACCAGCCTAAACCAGTGATATCCCATCCCCCACACCATTACACCCCCACCACCAGCCTGAACCAGTGATACCCCATCCCCCACACCATTACACCTCCACCACCAGCCTGAACTGGTGATATCCCATCCCCCCCACCATTACACCCCCACCACCAGCCTGAACCTGTGATACCCCATCCCCCACACCATTACACCCCCACCACCAGCCTGAACCGGTGATATCCCATCCCCCACACCATTACACCCCACCACCAGCCTGAACCGGTGATACCCCATCCCCCACACCATTACACCCCAACCACCAGCCTGAACCGGTGATATCCCATCCCCCACACCATTACACCCCCACCACCAGCCTGAACCGGTGATACCCCATCCCCCACACCATTACACCCCCACCACCAGTCTGAACCGGTGATACCCCATCCCCCCCACCATTACACCCCAACCACCAGCCTGAACCGGTGATACCCCATCCCCCACACCATTACACCCCCACCACCAGCCTGAACCGGTGATTCCCCATCCCCCACACCATTACACCCCAACCACCAGCCTGAACCGGTGATACCCCCACACCATTACACCCCCACCACCAGCCTGAACCGGTGATATCCCATCCCCCACATCATTACACCCCCCCACCAGCCTGAACCAGTGATACCCCATCCCCTACACCATTACACCCCCACCACCAGCCTGAGCTGGTGATACCCCATCCCCCCACACCATTACACCCCCACCACCAGCCTGAACCGGTGATATCCCATCCCCCACATCATTACACCCCCACCACCAGCCTGAACCAGTGATACCCCATCCCCCACACCATTACACCCCCACCACCAGCCTGAACCGGTGATACCCCATCCCCCACACCATTACACCCCCACCACCAGCCTGAACCGGTGATATCCCATCCCCTACACCATTACACCCCCACCACCAGCCTGAACCAGTGATACCCCATCCTCCACACCATTACACCCCCACCACCAGCCTGAACCGGTAATACCCCATCCTCCACACCATTACACCCCCACCACCAGCCTGAACCGGTGATATCCCATCCCCTACACCATTACACCCCCACCACCAGCCTGAACCGGTAATACCCCATCCTCCACACCATTACACCCCCACCACCAGCCTGAACCGGTAATACCCCATCCTCCACACCATTACACCCCCATCACCAGCCTGAACCGGTGATATCCCATCCCCCACACCATTACACCCCCACCACCAGCCTGAACCGGTGATATCCCATCCCCCACACCATTACACCCCCACCACCAGCCTGAACCGGTGATATCCCATCCCCCACACCATTACACCTCCACCACCAGCCTGAACCGGTGATATCCCATCCCCCACATCATTACACCCCCACCACCAGCCTGAACCGGTGATACCCCATCCCCCACACCATTACACCCCCACCAGCAGCCTGAGCCGGTGATATCCCATCCCCCCACACCATTACACCCCCACCACCAGCCTGAACCGGTGATACCCCATCCCCCACACCATTACACCCCCACCAGCAGCCTGAACCGGTGATATCCCATCCCCCCACACCATTACACCCCCACCACCAGCCTGAACCGGTGATATCCCATCCCCCACACCATTACACCCCCACCACCAGCCTAAACCAGTGATATCCCATCCCCCACACCATTACACCCCCACCACCAGCCTGAACCAGTGATACCCCATCCCCCACACCATTACACCTCCACCACCAGCCTGAACTGGTGATATCCCATCCCCCCCACCATTACACCCCCACCACCAGCCTGAACCTGTGATACCCCATCCCCCACACCATTACACCCCCACCACCAGCCTGAACCGGTGATACCCCATCCCCCACACCATTACACCCCCACCACCAGCCTGAACCGGTGATATCCCATCCCCCACACCATTACACCCCCACCACCAGCCTGAACCTGTGATACCCCATCCCCCACACCATTACACCCCCACCACCAGCCTGAACCTGTGATACCCCATCCCCCACACCATTACACCCCCACCACCAGCCTGAACCAGTGATACAAGGCAGGATGGATCCATGTGCCAAATTCTGACCCCACCATCTGAATGTCGGAGCTGAAATCCAGACTCATCAGACCAGGCAACGTTTTTCCAATCTTCTATTGTGGTGATCCTGTGCCAATTGTAGCCTCAGTTTCCTGTTCTTAGCTGACAGGAGTGGCACCCGGTGTGGTCTTCTGCTGCTGTAGCCCATCTGCTTCAAGGTTGGATGTGTTGTTTGTTCAGAGATGGTATTCTGCATACCTTGGGTGTAACGAGGGGTTATTGGAGTTACTGTTGTTTTTCTATCATCTGGAACCAGTCTGCCCATTCTCCTCTGACATTAACAAGGCATTTTCCTCCACACAACTGCCACTCACTGGATATTTTCTCTTTTTCCCACCATTCTCTGTAATCCCGAGAGATGGTTGTGTGTGAAAATCCCAGAAATACTCAGAGCAGCCCATCTGCCACCAACAACCAACCATGTCACGTTCAAAGTCACTTCTATCCCCCTTTCTTCCCCATTCTGATGCTCGGTTTGAACTTCAGCAAGTCGTCTTCACCACGTCTAGATGCCTAAATGCATTGAGTTGCTGCCGTGTGATTGGCTGATTAGCAATTTGTGTTACCAAGAAATGGAACAGGTGTACCTAATAAAGTGTCCGGTGAGTGTATATGTTATACGGTATCTCATACACTCTGACCTGTGCTGATGTTGGTTTTGCAGATGGCGGAGCAGTTGATGACGCTGGCGTACGATAATGGAATTAACCTTTTTGACACAGCTGAAGTCTACGCTGCAGGGAAGTAAGTAAAGAATTGACCTCTATTATCTGCCATAAATGTGTAATGATTTCCTCCAATCACTGGGCTTCATATCAGAAATATCTGCACACTGTCCAATCAGATTCCTTGATTTTCCTCGGCTTGGATGGAACGGAGAAGCTGTTTTATGAAAATCGAGGATCAGAGTTGTCACTAATAGTAATCTGGCTAATCCAGTAACCTCACCGTTAAAACGACCTGCAAAATCTGGTTGCTTTGGGCAACAAACCTAAATTGTCCAATTAATTCAGAACATTTGTATTAATCGTCCCTGGAGCTGACCAAAGTTAGAGTTTGGCTCGCTTCAATCGTTCCTTCTTTCCTTTCTCACCAGCATGCTAATTCAATACTATGCAAAAAAAAAGGCTTTCAGTACAAACCTTACGATTTCATCACTGGGTCTCTGTGCTTCTCTATGCAACGCATGCAGATCATGGCTCTCATCTCTGCCTCTCCAGCGGTGACCCCTGTCCTCTGCCTCTCCAGCGGTGATCCCTGCCCTCTGCCTCTCCAGCGGTGGTCCCTGCCCTCTGCCTCTCCAGCGGTGGTCCCTGTCTTCTCTAGCGGTGATCCCTGCCCTCTGCCTCTCCAGCGGTGATCCCTGTCTTCTCCAGCGGTGATCCCTGTCCTCTGCCTCTCCAGCGGTGATCCCTGTCCTCCGCCCTACAGACACCGATCCTCTGCTCTACTTATGCCCTGTACACTTCCCTACCGATTCCTGTACAATCCCCTGCTGACATCCCGTTCTCTGCCCTGCTGGCCTCCCGTCCTCTGCCCTGCTGACGTCCCGTCCTCTACCCTGCTGACGTCCCGTCCTCTTCCCTGCTGACGTCCCGTCCTCTGCCCTGCTGACGTCCCGTCCTCTGCCCTGCTGACGTCCCGTCCTCTGCCCTGCTGACGTCCCGTCCTCTGCCCTGCTGATGTCCCGTCTTCTGCCCTGCTGATGTCCCGTCCTCTGCCCTGCTGATGTCCCGTCCTCTGCCCTGCTGACCTCCTGTCCTCTGCCCTGCTGACGTCCCGTCCTCTGCCCTGCTGATGTCCCGTCCTCTGCCCTGCTGATGTCCCGTCCTCTGCCCTGCTGATGTCCCGTCCTCTGCCCTGCTGACCTCCTGTCCTCTGCCCTGCTGACGTCCCGTCCTCTGCCCTGCTGACGTCCCGTCCTCTGCCCTGCTGACGTCCCGTCCTCTGCCCTGCTGACGTCCCGTCCTCTGCCCTGCTGACGTCCCGTCCTCTGCCCTGCTGACGTCCCGTCCTCTGCCCTGCTGACGTCCCGTCCTCTGCCCTGCTGACGTCCCGTCCTCTGCCCTGCTGACGTCCCGTCCTTTTCCCTGCTGACGTCCCGTCCTTTTCCCTGCTGACCTCCCGTCCTTTTCCCTGCTGACCTCCCGTCCTCTGCCCTGCTGACGTCCCGTCCTCTACCCTGCTGACGTCCCGTCCTCTGCCCTGCTGACGTCCCATCCTCTGCCCTGCTGACGTCCCATCCTCTGCCCTGCTGACGTCCCATCCTCTGCCCTGCTGACGTCCCGTCCTCTACCCTGCTGACGTCCCGTCCTCTGCCCTGCTGACGTCCCGTCCTCTGCCCTGCTGACGTCCCGTCCTCTGCCCTGCTGACGTCCCGTCCTCTGCCCTGCTGACGTCCCGTCCTCTGCCCTGCTGACGTCCCGTCCTCTGCCCTGCTGACGTCCCGTCCTCTACCCTGCTGACGTCCCGTCCTCTGCCCTGCTGACGTCCCGTCCTCTGCCCTGCTGACGTCCCGTCCTCTGCCCTGCTGACGTCCCGTCCTCTGCCCTGCTGACGTCCCGTCCTCTGCCCTGCTGATGTCCCGTCCTCTGCCCTGCTGACCTCCTGTCCTCTGCCCTGCTGACCTCCCGTCCTCTGCCCTGCTGACGTCCCGTCCTCTGCCCTGCTGACGTCCCGTCCTCTGCCCTGCTGACGTCCCGTCCTCTGCCCTGCTGATGTCCCGTCCTCTGCCCTGCTGATGTCCCGTCCTCTGCCCTGCTGATGTCTCGTCCTCTGCCCTGCTGACCTCCTGTCCTCTGCCCTGCTGACGTCCCGTCCTCTGCCCTGCTGACGTGCCGTCCTCTGCCCTGCTGAAGTCCCGTCCTCTGCCCTGCTGACGTCCCGTCCTCTGCCCTGCTGACGTCCCGTCCTCTGCCCTGCTGATGTCCCGTCCTCTGCCCTGCTGACGTCCCGTCCTCTACCCTGCTGACCTCCTGTCCTCTGCCCTGCTGACGTCCCGTCCTCTGCCCTGCTGACGTGCCGTCCTCTGCCCTGCTGAAGTCCCGTCCTCTGCCCTGCTGACGTCCCGTCCTCTGCCCTGCTGACGTCCCGTCCTCTGCCCTGCTGACGTCCCGTCCTCTGCCCTGCTGACGTCCCGTCCTCTGCCCTGCTGACGTCCCGTCCTCTGCCCTGCTGACGTCCCGTCCTCTGCCCTGCTGACGTCCCGTCCTCTGCCCTGCTGACCTCCCGTCCTCTGCCCTGCTGACGTCCCGTCCTCTACCCTGCTGACGTCCCGTCCTCTGCCCTGCTGACGTCCCGTCCTCTGCCCTGCTGACGTCCCGTCCTCTGCCCTGCTGATGTCCCGTCCTCTACCCTGCTGACGTCCCGTCCTCTGCCCTGCTGATGTCCCGTCCTCTACCCTGCTGACGTCCCGTCCTCTTCCCTGCTGACGTCCCGTCCTCTGCCCTGCTGACGTCCCGTCCTCTGCCCTGCTGATGTCCCGTCCTCTGCCCTGCTGATGTCCCGTCCTCTGCCCTGCTGATGTCCCGTCTTCTGCCCTGCTGATGTCCCGTCCTCTGCCCTGCTGATGTCCCGTCCTCTGCCCTGCTGACCTCCTGTCCTCTGCCCTGCTGACGTCCCGTCCTCTGCCCTGCTGATGTCCCGTCCTCTGCCCTGCTGATGTCCCGTCCTCTGCCCTGCTGATGTCCCGTCCTCTGCCCTGCTGACCTCCTGTCCTCTGCCCTGCTGACGTCCCGTCCTCTGCCCTGCTGACGTCCCGTCCTCTGCCCTGCTGAAGTCCCGTCCTCTGCCCTGCTGACGTCCCGTCCTCTGCCCTGCTGACGTCCCGTCCTCTGCCCTGCTGACGTCCCGTCCTCTGCCCTGCTGACGTCCCGTCCTCTGCCCTGCTGACGTCCCGTCCTCTGCCCTGCTGACGTCCCGTCCTCTGCCCTGCTGACGTCCCGTCCTCTGCCCTGCTGACGTCCCGTCCTTTTCCCTGCTGACGTCCCGTCCTTTTCCCTGCTGACCTCCCGTCCTTTTCCCTGCTGACCTCCCGTCCTCTGCCCTGCTGACGTCCCGTCCTCTACCCTGCTGACGTCCCATCCTCTGCCCTGCTGACGTCCCATCCTCTGCCCTGCTGACGTCCCATCCTCTGCCCTGCTGACGTCCCATCCTCTGCCCTGCTGACGTCCCATCCTCTGCCCTGCTGACGTCCCGTCCTCTGCCCTGCTGACGTCCCGTCCTCTACCCTGCTGACGTCCCGTCCTCTTCCCTGCTGACGTCCTGTCCTCTGCCCTGCTGATGTCCCGTCCTCTGCCCCGCTGACGTCCCGCCCTCTGCCCTGCTGACCTCCCGCCCTCTGCCCTGCTGACGTCCCGCCCTCTGCCCTGCTGACGTCCCGTCCTTTTCCCTGCTGACGTCCCGTCCTTTTCCCTGCTGACGTCCCGTCCTCTGCCCTGCTGACGTCCCCTCCTTTTCCCTGCTGACGTCCCCTCCTTTTCCCTGCTGACCTCCTGTCCTCTGCCCTGCTGACGTCCCGTCCTTTTCCCTGCTGACGTCCCGTCCTCTGCCCTGCTGACGTCCCGTCCTTTTCCCTGCTGACCTCCCGTCCTTTTCCCTGCTGACCTCCCATCCTCTGCCCTGCTGACCTCCCGTCCTCTGCCCTGCTGACGTCCCGTCCTCTGCCCTGCTGACGTCCCGTCCTCTGCCCTGCTGACGTCCCGTCCTCTGCCCTGCTGACGTCCCGTCCTCTGCCCTGCTGACGTCCCGTCCTCTGCCCTGCTGACGTCCCGTCCTCTGCCCTGCTGACGTCCCGTCCTCTTCCCTGCTGACGTCCCGTCCTCTGCCCTGCTGACGTCCCCTCCTTTTCCCTGCTGACCTCCCGTCCTCTGCCCTGCTGACGTCCCGTCCTCTGCCCTGCTGACGTCCCGTCCTCTGCCCTGCTGACGTCCCGTCCTCTTCCCTGCTGACGTCCCGTCCTCTGCCCTGCTGACGTCCCCTCCTTTTCCCTGCTGACCTCCCGTCCTCTGCCCTGCTGACGTCCCGTCCTTTTCCCTGCTGACCTCCCGTCCTCTGCCCTGCTGACGTCCCGTCCTTTTCCCTGCTGACCTCCCATCCTCTGCCCTGCTGACCTCCCGTCCTCTGCCCTGCTGACGTCCCGTCCTCTGCCCTGCTGACGTCCCATCCTCTGCCCTGCTGACGTCCCTTCCTCTGCCCTGCTGACGTCCCGTCCTCTGCCCTGCTGACGTCCCGTCCTCTGCCCTGCTGACGTCCCGTCCTCTGCCCTGCTGACGTCCCATCCTCTGCCCTGCTGACGTCCTGTCCTTTTCCCTGCTGACGTCCCGTCCTTTTCCCTGCTGACGTCCCGTCCTCTGCCCTGCTGAGGTCCCGTCCTCTGCCCTGCTGACATCCCGTCCTCTGCCCTGCTGACGTCCCGTCCTCTGCCCTGCTGACGTCCCGTCCTCTGCCCTGCTGACGTCCCGTCCTCTTCCCTGCTGACGTCCCGTCCTCTTCCCTGCTGACGTCCCGTCCTCTTCCCTGCTGACGTCCCGTCCTCTGCCCTGCTGACGTCCCGTCCTCTGCCCTGCTGACGTCCCGTCCTCTGCCCTGCTGACGTCCCGTCCTCTGCCCTGCTGACGTCCCGTCCTCTGCCCTGCTGACGCCCCGTCCTCTTCCCTGCTGACGTCCCGTCCTCTTCCCTGCTGACGTCCCGTCCTCTGCCCTGCTGACGTCCCGTCCTCTGCCCTGCTGACGTCCCGTCCTCTGCCCTGCTGACGCCCCGTCCTCTGCCCTGCTGACGCCCCGTCCTCTTCCCTGCTGACGCCCCGTCCTCTTCCCTGCTGACGTCCCGTCCTCTGCCCTGCTGACGCCCCGTCCTCTGCCCCCTTGACTTTTTTTTACTGCATCCCCACATCAGATAGACTAGATCCGGCCCTGAGCAGTTTTAATTACAGGGAGGAGCCTGCACCGCTGTACATGACTGAAGGGACCGCTATTTTTTGGAAACAGAAGAGAAAAAGAAAATGGCTGACATACTGATATGAAGATGAAAGCGGCTTCCCCCATTACCGGCACTAATAAATGGACCAGAATTTGGACATCACAGTGAAGACAATAATTGAGTTAAAAATCCTTTTCCATGAAAATCTTTGTTCTCCGTTTTGTATCAAATTTCTGAGAATTTTCATTTTGGTAGAAAAGACTTTTTTTTTGCTGCAATTTCCGGCCTGAAATGAAGTGATGCCGAGTGTGGAGATTACCATCATTAATTCCCTCTGTATGTGAATGACTCCCACTATCTGTCCTCCGAGATCTTCCCTGTATAGAGGACATCAGAGAATTCCCAGAGGAGTCCATTGAAGACCAGAAATCGTTTCCTTCATTGTATGGAGGAGGATCTGATATCTACACCCGGGGCTCAGAGACCTCATGGGGCCGGGATGGCATTTCTTTGTCTGAAACTTATATTAATAATTCCTATGTGTGTATAAACATCACACTGAAGAACTACAGGACACGGTCAGAGACTGCAGACATGATACTGGAGATGGTCAGAGATTGCAGACATGATACAGGAGACAGTCAGAGACTGCAGACATAGTACAGGAGACGGTCAGAGACTGCAGACATGATACAGGAGGTGATCAGAGACTGCAGACATGATACAGGAGATGATCAGAGACTGCAGACATAGTACAGGAGACGGTCAGAGACTGCAGACATGATACAGGAGGTGGTCAGAGACTGCAGACATGATACAGGTGATGGTCAGAGACTGCAGACATGATACAAGAGCTGGTCAGAGACTGCAGACATGATACAAGAGCTGGTCAGAGACTGCAGACATGATACAGGAGACGGTCAGAGACTGCAGACATGATACAGGAGACGGTCAGAGACTGCAGACATGATACAGGAGACGGTCAGAGACTGCAGACATAGTACAGGAGACGGTCAGAGACTGCAGACATAGTACAGGAGACGGTCAGAGGCTGCAGACATAGTACAGGAGACGATCAGAGACTGCAGACATAGTACAGGAGATGGTCAGAGACTGCAGACATAATACAGGAGATGGTCAGAGACTGCAGACATGGTACAGGAGATGGTCAGAGACTGCAGACATCATACAGGAGATGGTCAGAGACTGCAGACATCATACAGGAGATGGTCAGAGACTGCAGACATAGTACAGGAGATGATCAGAGACTGCAGACATAGTACAGGAGATGGTCAGAGACTGCAGACATGATACAGGAGATGATCAGAGACTGCAGACATGATACAGGAGATGGTCAGAGACTGCAGACATAGTACAGGAGATGGTCAGAGACTGCAGACATGATACAGGAGATGGTCAGAGACTGCAGACATGATACAGGAGATGGTCAGAGACTGCAGACATGATACAGGAGATGGTCAGAGACTGCAGACATGATACAAGAGATGGTCAGAGACTACAGACATGATACAGGAGATGGTCAGAGACTGCAGACATGATACAGGAGATGGTCAGAGACGGCAGACATAATACAGGAGATGGTCAGAGACTGCAGACATGGTACAGGAGATGGTCAGAGACTGCAGACATCATACAGGAGATGGTCAGAGACTGCAGACATCATACAGGAGATGGTCAGAGACTGCAGACATAGTACAGGAGATGATCAGAGACTGCAGACATAGTACAGGAGATGGTCAGAGACTGCAGACATGATACAGGAGATGATCAGAGACTGCAGACATGATACAGGAGATGGTCAGAGACTGCAGACATAGTACAGGAGATGGTCAGAGACTGCAGACATGATACAGGAGATGGTCAGAGACTGCAGACATGATACAGGAGATGGTCAGAGACTGCAGACATGATACAGGAGATGGTCAGAGACTGCAGACATGATACAAGAGATGGTCAGAGACTGCAGACATGATACAGGAGATGGTCAGAGATTGCAGACATGATACAGGAGATGGTCAGAGACGGCAGACATGATACAGGAGATGGTCAGAGACGGCAGACATGATACAGGAGATGGTCAGAGACTGCAGACATGATACAGGAGATGGTCAGAGACTGCAGACATAGTACAGGAGATGGTCAGAGACTGCAGACATAGTACAGAAGATGGTCAGAGACCAAAATAGTGTCATACATCCCAGGTGTCTTCATGGGAGGAGGGGCTTTCTCAGCTAAGCACACCCTCCTGTCTGCATGCCTGAGCTAAGGGAAGATTGATTCCTGGACGTAAATGCTTAATGAATCATCTCCCCCTACTCAAGATGGCCACAGCTAGAAATGCTGGGAGTGGGGGGGGGGGTATGTTTCAAAATTATTTCTCAACAAAATAAAGCATGGATAGATGAATGGATGGGGGAGTTTGCATTGAGTAATAAAAAAAATTATTTAAATGGTGTTTTCATTTTTTTGGTGCTCGGATACAATTTTATTCCATTTTCTTTTTATTCCTTTATTTGTTTGTTTGTCTTTTGATTACCTCTCATTCCTCAATCCCTAGTCATGTCCTCATGGCGGGTCTCACCTCTCTTTGTGTCGTTCTCAGGGCAGAAGTCGTATTAGGAAACATCATCAAGAAGAAAGGTTGGAGGTAATTATTTGCACTTTGTGTGATGAATCTTTAATGCGGTGACCAGTTTCATCTGCACGCTTCTTGCTCAGGAGTGAAAAAAAGACCGCCGTGAATTATTAATGCCGCCAAGTACCGCCGCTTAATTTCTTGATATCTCGGCGGGTATTAAACTCGCACGCTCTGCTCGGCGGAAACGCCATTAGAGGATATTAAATGACGCGCTATGTACAGAGTTATACCGGGCACCCTGCATTCACAGGGGTATTTTATTATTATTATTTTTTTTCTATCTTGTTGATCAAAGCTTAAAAATGATAAACTGAACAACGCGCTTCATAAACCATCCGATACGGAGCTAAAATAGAAGATAAAGCGTAACTCCGCTTTTGTTGAGAACCCCCTCCCCCTCTGAGTGATCTCTGTACATTACTCCGCCTTTGTTGAGAAACCCCTCCCCCTCTGAGTGATCTATGTACATTACTCCGCCTTTGTTGAGAAACCCCTCCCCCTCTGAGTGATCTCTGTAAATTACTCCGCCTTTGTTGAGAAACCCCTCCCCCTCTGAGTGATCTCTGTACATTACAGAGATTGTAACTTTGTTGCAGATTTCTACCTTATGTTATCCTGAAGAAATAGCTGTGTGTTTCTCTGTGTCCATGTGCTGAGTGAATGTGAATGGGAGTGACTTTATCATTATCATAGGGCAAGTACTTGTATGTAAATATCATTGCGAATGAGAGCAATAATTCTACACATTTAACTCTAACCCGATAACCTGTAAAGGCTTTTAGAGCATCGCCTATGGAGAATCTTTTATATTTTACCAAAAAAAATGGGTATAATATTGTGTGTTGCACTAAAATTCTATTCAGTGTATTTTTTCCTCAAAAATGCATTTGGTAAATATGTGCGCAAATCTCATGCGACGTTAAAAAAAAAAAAAAAAACTTCAAATGACCACCATTTTATTTTCCAGGGTCTGTGCTTTCTGTGCTTTCAAAAAAAAAAAAAAAAATACATATAGTTTTGCAAGTTTACAGTAATTTAAAGAAAAAAAAATGCAGATTTTTTTTTTACATGTGTTCAAAAAATAAAAAAAATGGCCCTAATGCGACATTAAAAAAAACTTGAAATGACCACCATTTTATTTTCCAGGGTCTGTGCTTTCGAAAAAAAAAAAAATATATATATATATATATATATATATATATATATATATATATATATATATATATATATATATATACTAATTTGTAGAAAAAAATGCAGATTTTTTACATGTGTTCAAAAAATAAAAAAATGGCCCTGGTAGACAAGTGGTTAAAGTTATTGGATAAAAACTATTTTACTATAGACAGGTCAACGTGGCATATGAAACATTGTTTAACCACTTGAAGACCGGGCTTTTTCCTGCACTTTTTGTTTACAAGTGTACATTAGTTTTTTTTTACTAGAAAATTTACTTAGAACCCCCAAAACATTACATTTTTTTTTTTTTTTTTAGCAGAGACCCTAGAGAATAAAATGGCGGTTGCTGCAATTTTTTTATGTCACACGGTATTTGTTTTGCAAACGCAATTTTTTTGTGAAAAAAAAATACACTTTGATGAATTAAAGAACAAAACAGAATATTTACTCCATTTTTTTTATAAAATGTGAAAGATGACGTCACGCCAAGTAAATAGATACCTAACATGTCACTCTTTAAAATTGCGCACACTCATGGAATGGTGACAAACTACGGTGCTTAAAAATCTCCCTGAGGGACTCTTGAAACGCATTTACAGGTTACCAGTTTTGAGTTACAAAGGGTCTAGCACTAGAATTATTGCTCTCACTCGTTCACGGCGATACCTCACCTGTGGTGCGAATATCCTTTACATATGCGTTCGCTTCTGCGTGCGAGCACGGAGGGATGGAGGCGCTTTAATATTTTTTTCTTATTTATTTTAATTTATACACTGTCCCTTGATCTTTTTCTTTAAAATAAAAAATGTTTGCTTCCAGCGTGGACCGGAATTGACCTCATGATGTTAGTGATGTGAGTTTTGTATATAATCATTTATATTTTATTTATTGCGGTCAGTAAGTGTTCTTCTAATTGTATGGATGTTGTATCAACATGTATAAGGCAAATAAAAACAAAACTTGTGCCCTTATGTCTTATATATTTTATGTCACACACAAAAACAAATGTAATGCTAATTTTGTGGTGTCTTTTTTTTTTTTTTTTTTAGACGGTCCAGTTTGGTTATCACAACCAAAATTTTCTGGGGGGGAAAGTAAGTCATCCAAACCTTTTTACACCTCCTCGTGTGTTTGTACATAGGAGATAATCATCCATAACACTTTTCTATGTTCCAGGGCAGAAACTGAGCGAGGTTTATCCAGAAAACATATCATTGAAGGTAAGTGTCATGTCCTCCCTTATATTTGTCACTCTGTGTATAAGAAGTGGTGCAATTAAAAAAAGCCGGTTGCAGTCAAGCCGGTTACTTTGGATTTCGGTGGCTGTTGGTAGATGGGGGATCACCTGCTGGGTTCTTGTATCTCTCAGCTACTTCAACGCTGAGACATCCCCACCACTATTCACAGTTCTTCCTTACTTTTGTGGCCATTGCAAAGCCAATTAATACCTTTTATTATGACCTTGTGCGGGAGAGTGGAAGCCAAACTATAACAGAACAATCTCTGCACCCCGGTGTCTCTGAGGTGTATAGGAGGATCCTGAAAGGATATTCAGAAAATGAGTTCTCACCGACAACCGGTATCAGGGTCAGATTTAGTGGAGGTGACCTTTAAGACCAAACCAATAGCTTTTGAGAAGATTTGTGTTTTCTAATATTTGTTGGATACTTTTCTACAGCCAGTGGATCATTTCCTAGAAAAAGTATGTAAATGTAAAGAGGAAAAATAAATACCATTTACCCTCCTCTTACCTTCTCTGTGTATATAGAATGTGAATGAATGAGGCGGGACTCTGTAGAGATCAATGACCACTTATTAATAAAGTGATTTGAGAGCATCAAATTGGTGTAGAAGAATGTGACATGTGGGTCAGCCACACCCCCTGAGCTTTGAGGACACACCTCCTGACCTTTGGGGACACCCCCCCTGAGCTTTGAGGACACACCTCCTGACCTTTGGGGACACACCCCCTGAGCTTTGAGGACACACCCCCTGACCTTTGGGGACACACCTCCTGACCTTTGGGGACACACCTCCTGAGCTTTGAGGACACCCCTCCTGACCTTTGGGGACACACCTCCTGACCTTTGGGGACACACCTCCTGACCTTTGGGGACACACCTCCTGAGCTTTGAGGACACACCTCCTGACCTTTGGGGACACACCTTCTGACATTTGTCCCTTGGGGGAGGTCTCTAGTCCAATCCCTAAGTCCTGGCCTTCTTCTTTAACCACTTCAGCCCCGGAAGAAAGATTTTACCCCCTTCCTGACCAGAGCACTTTTTGCAAATTGGGCACTGCGTCGCTTTAACTGACAATTGCGTGGTCGTGCGACGTTGCACCCAAACAAAATTGACGTCCTTTTTTCCCCACATATAGAGCTTTCAAACAAAAAAAGTGCGACAATTTTGAAAAAAAAAAAACGCAATATTTTTTTCATTTTTGCTATAATAAATATCCCCCAAAAATATATAAAAAACAATTTGTTTCCTCAGTTTAGGCGATACGTATTCTTCTACATATTTTTGGTAAAAAAATCGCAGTAAGCGTATATTGATTGGTTTGCGTAAAAGTTATAGCGTTTACAAAATAGGGGAGAGATTTAGGGCATTTTTATTTTTATTTTTTTTTATTAGTAATGGCGGTGATCTGCGATTTTTATCATGACTGCGACATTATGTCGGACACATCGGACACTTTTGACACTATTTTGGGACCATTGTTATTGATACGGCAATCAGTGCTATAAAAATGCACTGATTACTGTGTAAATGACACTGGCAGTGAAGGGGTTAAACACTAGGGGGGCGATCAAGGGGTTAAGTGTGTCCTAGGGAGTGATTCTAACTGTGGGGGGGATGGGCCACAACTCACATGACAGCGATCACTGCTCCCGATGACAGGTGATCTCTGTCATGTCACAAGGCAGAACGGGGGAAATGCCTTATTTACATCTCCCCGTTCTGCAGCTCTGTGACACGTTCGCCGGGAGACCTGCGGACATCGGGTCCCATGGGCACGGTCACGCTGTACGCGGCGGGCGCGCGCCCGCTAACCCTGCCAATTAAAGGGGACGTACAGGTGCGCCCATTTGCCCACCGCTGCCATTGTGCCGACGTATATCGGCGTGCGGCGGTCAGCAAGTGGTTAAGGGAAAACCCTAACCCTAAACCGCAACCCCTACCCTGACCCTAACACTACCCCTTATTATGAATCCAGCCAATCATACTGAGACTTAAAGTGGTTGTAAACCTCAGACATAAAATATGAACAAAGCGTATCCCTCTATAGTGTGTACTTGTCTCCGTCCAGAGCACTGAGAGGTTGATTTACTAAAGGCAAACAGACTGGGCACCTTGGAAGTTCAGTCGCTCCACAGCTTAGTAAATGAACAAAAGCTCTGCTGACTTCCATCACCCAATCATGTGCAAGCAAAAATGCTGGGTTTTTTTTGTTTGTTTTTTCATTTTTCTTTGCATGTGATTGGGTATTCTTTGCAAAGTGAAGCTTTACCTCATTTACTAATCTCTGGAGCAACTGCACTTTTCAAAGTGCATAGCCAGCCTAGCTGCCTTAAGTAAATGTAATTTCTGTCTGCCGCCTCCTTCCTCTGCTATATGCATGAGTCACTTCTGACAAGTTTTCCTGACACCAAGAGATAAATGGTGACAAGGTAGGAAGCTGCGGCACACAGTCTGTGATTGATAGCTTCAGCTCTGTTCCTATGTGAAGGGGGAGGGGTGTCTCTTCCCTCCAGTCAGCTCTCACTGAGCTCTGCGGAGTGCAACATCAGATTCCCCTCCTTCACTTTCTAAAAAGCTCAGACGAGCTGTATAAAATTTCTGGCCATGGAACGGCTGTAGAGAAGAGAAGACTGCCGATAAAAAGGTACAACTTATGTAGGGAGATTTGTTTTCATCTCTGTGTATCACCTGAGGACAGTCACTTCACTGGGGATATGGAGGGGTTCACAACCACTTTAAATGTCTGATTGAGGAATGGTATAGCCGAGTTTTCACAGCAATGTATATGGGTGGATGAGAAGAGTGCATGTGGTCAGAATGCCGAACGTTGGGTCAACGATTGGCGAGTGATTGACAAATAGTCGTGTTGTTGCAGATATTCTGGAGACGCCGCATGTAATGTGTTTAATAACGGTCTGCTTAATCGTTATCAAGGTTTAAAAGCTTCTCTAGAAAGACTCCAGCTAGAATATGTGGATGTAGTGTTTGCTAATCGCCCCGATCCCAACACTCCCATGGAAGGTAAGACCAATCGATATACCAGAAGTTTGATTCGTTGTATAGAATATGATGAGGATTATTTCACATGACGAAGGTCAAAGTGATGAGTCGGGGGTCAGTTCACTAAGACGGATAGCATGCGGAACCCTCACCCACCGGTCACTTAACAAAATAAAATAAAATTCCCAACTAAGGCCGGCCCACACGGGTCGAATTTCGAAAGAATTTTCTTTTTTCGAAAATCTTATCTAAGAATTTTCGTTCGCATTTCGCACCATTCGTGGGGCTGCAGCAACAGCCGATGTTCGTGCGGCCATCAAATTTGAGTAATCGGACACGCTGGCAATTTTTGGAAAAAAAGAACGATTTTCTAATCGATGATGCGAGAAATCTAATCGAAAAAGAAATGCGCATGTGCAAGGAAAGAAAATTCCCGGAAAGAAAAGAAGATTCCCGGACACGAAAATTATTTTCTGTAGCAACATGAGGTGTGATTGAAGGCTTTGGTTGGCCGAATTTCGAAAATCAATGGTGGCGCCATCCGATCACAAAACGCGCAAATTCTCTGATTTTCAAAAGAAAATTCTTTCGAAATTCGACCCGTGTATGTCCAGCCTAACAGAGGGCTGTATTTCACAGGTCCGCTACAATCGGAACCTTCATGAACATTTTCACGGTTTATCGCTGTGACGTCTATAGAAGAGAATTAAAGGCAGCCGATTCAGAGAGAAATACAATGTAACAAAATACAAAAACACAACAATTGAAACCCAACTCAAGCAACATAAAAATCACATATTATTGATATTTTGTAATTAAGGTCATTTTCTGGCACCTTAAAAGTCCTGAAATACATAGCATGGGAAAGAGGCAGATTGTGAGAGATATTGGTGCTGCCGCCCCGATAGAGATACACTATGGGAAGGTTCCCCAGTGGGTTTTTTTTTTTTTCGCAGCAGGGTAAATAAATTGAAGAAATAGAAAGGTTCTTTATTGAGAGGTTATCGTCATAAAATTAAACACATTGCTATTAAATAGGAGCTCTGTTCGGGGGATATATAGCCGTTGAAAAATACATGAAAATTGCAAACATAAAAATTATACACAGCATTATATGTCCAATGGTCTGTTGTGTAGGATTCCCGACGCGTTTCAGCCTAAAAGGTCTTCCTCAGGGGTGTGGTTTGCTGTTTAAACAATTATATATTTAGCATTTCAATTATTAACATATTAAACAAGGAGGATTATTCATGTATATATGAAAAAAAGTTCCATAAACTATAATTACAAATAGGGAGTATAAATGGAAAATCTCCTGACCAGAGTTCCTCTAAAGACGGTTGGATAATCCCAAATGTTCCCAGGCCACTCGCACTCCTCCAAGGGGGGACACCGCATCCCCTGTTGTGTCTTAAAAGGAGCCACACTGACCCACTGAAGGAGCAGAGGGGCGAGGAGTCCTGAAATACATTCCAGATATTTGGGTAGTTTCCCAAACTTCTAGAGGACGTGGAACAACCCCTCATATCAGCCCAGAGCAGCGGCACACCCTCCATAGGTGCATTGTGTGCAGTCCCCAGGGTGGGGGTGGGGGGACGACACACTGTGCCCCACACATTGCACAACAATGGGGAAACGTCATTCCATGTCTTCGCAGCAGAAAAGATCCATCCAGCATGGCAGGGATGAGTTTAGTCAAACCCGACAGCCAATCATAGGCAGTGGAGACATTTCCCGCCCCCCGATGCACACTTGGTCTTGGTCAGACTTGGTCTAATTCAGTTTAAAGGGGGAGGAGAACTGTGATTGGCCACTGCTAAGGCCTATCATAGTCCTAGCCCTACCAAGGACAGAGGCTGGGAAAGACACACTGCTAAATGTTTAAAAAGGAAGTAGAGAAATAAAGAGATGCTGAACAGTCCAGAGAGGATGATAAGCTGTACGGGGGAGGGGCTGTGTGGCTGTTTTGGGATAGAGGGCCACTTACTACTGACCCCTGAACTCCCCCTCACTCACCACTGACCCCTGAACTCCCCCTCACTCACCATTGACCCCCTGTGTCACTTACTACTTACCCCCTCACCACTGACCCCCTAACTCCCCCTTACTCACCACTGACCCCTGAACTCCCTCTCACTCCCCACTGACCCCCTGTGTCTACTTACTACTTACCCCCTTACCACTGACCCCTGAACTCCCCCTCACTCACCACTGACCCCCTGTGTCACTTACTACTTACCCCTCACCACTGACCCCCTAACTCCCCCTCACTCACCACTGACCCCTGAACTCCCCCTCACTCACCACTGACCCCCTGTGTCCACTTACTACTTACCCCCTTACCACTGACCCCTGAACTCCCCCTCACTCACCACTGACCCCCTGTGTCACTTACTACTGACCCCTGAACTCCGCTTCACATACTACTAGCCTCTGAACTCTGCGTTACTTCTGACCCCTGAACTCTGCCTCATTTACTCTTAATCTCTGAATAACTTACTCCTGACCCCCTGAACTCTGTGTCACTTACTACTGACCTCTGTGCCACTTACTGCTGACCTCTGAACTCTGTGCCACTAACTACTGACCTCTGTTTTACTACTGACCTCTGTTTTACTACGGACCTCTGTTTTACTACTGACCTCTGCTTTACTACTGACCTCTGCTTTACTACTGACCTCTGCTTTACTACTGACCTCTGTGCCACTTACTACTGACCTCTGCCATACTTATTACTTACTCCTGGCCCCTGAACTCACTTACTCCTGACCTCTGACTCACTTATTACTGACCTCTGACTCACTTATTACTAACCTCTGAGTCACTTATTACTAACCTCTGAGTCACTTATTACTAACCTCTGAGTCACTTTCTACTGACCTCTGCCTTACTACTGACCCCTGAGCACTGTGTCACTTATTACTGACCTCTGAAGTCCACTACACATACTACTAGCCTCTGAACTCTGCGTTACTTCTGACCCCTGAACTCTGCCTCATTTGCTACTGACCTCTGACTCATTTACTCTTAATCTCTGAATAACTTACTCCTGACCCCCTGAACTCTGCCTCACTTACTACTGACCCCTGAGCCACTTACTACTGACCTCTGTGTCACTTATTACTGACCTCTGCCTCACTACTGACCTCTGCTTTACTTACTACTGACCCCTAAACTCTGTGTCACTTGCTACTGACCTCTGCATCATTTACTCTTAACCTCTGAATAACTTACTCCTGACCCCTTAACTCTGCCACACATACTACTGACCCCTGAACTCTGCCTCACTTATTACTGACCCCTGAGTCACTTACTCCTGACCTCTGCATCACTTACTACTGACCCCTGAACTCTGTATCACTCCTGAACTTTGCATCACTTATTAGACTGACCTCTGAATCACTCCTGATCTTTGTACTCTGCATCATTTACTACTGAACCTTTTGTGTCACCTACTACTCAGCCCCCCTGCACTCTGTGTCCCTTTAAGGCTTGGCCAATATTCGGTGCAATGAAAGGCACACCAGCTATTTGCACCTTATGATCTTGCACACAGAGGCCTCCTGCATTCAAAAAATTTAAACATTTAAAAAAAGAATGGGCTGGCATTGAGCTGTAACTATAAAATGATTTCTCAATGACTATTTCTGTAGACAAAATGAGTCTTCTGATCGGTATAAAACTTGTGCAGCTTGGTGAACTGACCCCGTATATCCTCACCCCGTATGTCCTCACCCCGTATGTCCTCACCCAGAATGTCCTCAACCCGAATGTCCTCACCCCGAATGTCCTCACCCCGAATGTCCTCACCCCGAATGTCCTCACCCCGTATGTCCTCACCCCGTATGTCCTCACCCCGTATGTCCTCACCCCGTATGTCCTCACCCCGTATGTCCTCACCCCGTATGTCCTCACCCCGTATGTCCTCACCCCGTATGTCCTCACCCCGAATGTCCTCACCCCGAATGTCCTCACCCCGAATGTCCTCACCCCTGATGTCCCCACCCCGTATGTCCTCACGCCGTATGTCCTCACCCCATATCTCCTCACCTCGAATGTCCTCACCCCCAATGTCCCCACCCCGTATGTCATCACCCGCAATGTCCCCACCCCGTATGCCCTCACCCCCAATGTCCCCACCCCATATCTCCTCACCCCGAATGTCCTCACCCTGGTCCCCATTTCTTGTCTGTAATAAAAATGTGTTTGTTTTGCAAAATCTTATGGAGATTGTGTCCTTTTTTTATTTTTTTTATTTTAAGGAGGACAGAGATGATGGAAAAATATTTTCTGTGTGTTTTTAAATAACTTTATTGCACAGCAGCGGCTTAAAGTGCCTAAAGTGGAACTCCTGGCACAATTCAAATCACATTAGTCTTCATGGGGGTTGGATAAAATAAAGAATAATTAAAGTGCTGGAAAAATTTTCTTTCCTGGAGAAAGTACTGCAGGCTCGCTTCACTGCCGGCCACATGTCCACAAACCTTGGCACGTGGTTATGTGGTCCCTGTCGATGGGAAGAATCGTCCAATCTTATCGATGATCAATGGCTTTAAGAGAGATCACCTGATAGATCAGCTTTGTCTTTAGACATCTGCCCATCACTGAAGGGAGTCAGTAGCGGTGTTTTCTCCAGGAAGGTTGAATATAGATCCAAGTTATGTCAATTTGTTTAGGCTTTTTTTTTTTTTTTTTTTTACTTCTAATGACTTGTTATCCAATGGTTGGCTTCAGCATGGGAGATGAAATGTCTTTTCCCCACCCAACCCATAAAGATCCAGCAAAGTGCTGGTTTTATTGTGAATCGTATTGCCTGGATTTGTCTTTAGCCTGGAGTTCCATTTTAAAACTTTTTTTTTTCTAAAAATGACTTACAATAAAAGTTTAAATGACTGCCTATAGGCTCAATTTACTAATTTGGAATTATTTGTGGTCATGTTCAGTCACATGGCTGAAAATAATTCTAATTATAATCAATAACACGTTTTTATCTTTATCTGAATTGAGCGCTATTTGTATAAAATTGTGTTTTTTCTTCATCTAAGAAAAATAATATAGATATATTTATATATATAATACCATCATTTAGGGACAGCAAGAGTAATAATATTGTTTTTAAATTTAAAATTTGAATATTGTTTTGCCAGTGTTGTTATTGTTTTTATATTTAAAAATAGATTTTTTGCCAATGTTAGCTTCTATGTTTCTGTTATAAAAAAAAAAAAAATATGCGGTACGTCTCATTTCAGTGCATTTTTTTAATCCCAATCAGTATGTGAATATTAATGCTGAATTGCCTAATTTGTTGATTATTGACTCTGCTGTAATGGTTCAAATAGCTTTCCTAATTTCTTTTATATTTTAATATTACATTCTTTTTTTTTAATTTTCTGAATTATTTGAATTCGCAATTTTTAATTGATTTATTTAAATCGTCTGAATTATTTTAATTAATAAGGATGTTACATTTATTTTATATATGATATGTTTTGTTTTTTTTTTTTTCTTTCACAAATGTAAAAAATTGTTAGACACGCTTAATTTTTTTTTTTGTTTATTTTAAATATTACACTTTTTTAACATCCTCCTTACTCCTTGAAAACTAAAATGACCGTTACCTTAAAATCCAGTGTTTATCTTACATGACTATAGGATATACTTACAGCATTACAGTCATTTAAATATACCAGTAATTCAAGCTCATGTTTAAAGAGGAACTCCTTTCAAAAAATCATTTCAGGCAGCGGTAATAGGTCTTTTATAATAAAGATTATTATTTTATTTTTTTTATGTGTTCAGTGGTCATTCCTCTGAGTCTCTCATGCTGCGTAGTTATACCTAACTCTTTTGGTGATTAATCATTTTAATTATATTATTTTATTTTTATTTTTTTAATTAGATAAATAGGAAATCTTACATAGGATTTTCATATTTACCGCTTGCAGCCAGCAGATGGCTACCTCTTAGCTATTTTTCACTAAGGGGAAACACACATTGAAAAATTTAATCTTAGTGCCAATTTTTTCTTTTCTTTTTCTTTTTTTTTAACGTGTCGCTGCTGTAAAGATTTCCAGCCATTTCCTCTCCCAACAGGAAGTGAGATGAAATTTCCCCATTGGGGCCACAAAAAGCAACAACATGACAGGTGTTCTAACTTTATCCCCACTCCATCCAAAACAATTTTTTTATTTATTTATTTTTTTACTGCAATGGGATTTTAAAGACATATTATGCTGTGTGAATGCATCAGCTCTACTTCTAATCAGGAAGCTAGTGTGGGGTTTTTAGCTGGAAGCCCAGTGCAGTTTGCAAACAGAGTGTTATAGACTCACTCTGTATTAATTATTTGTGCAAAATATTGTAAAAATAAATTAAGTTCTATAAATAACAGATTTAAAAATCTAGCTAAACTTCATTTGTTAAAAAAAAAATTAGCAAGCTTTGAAAAAAATTAACACATTTTTGTACTTCTCTTTATATATTTGCTTGGAGTTCTTGGGGGCCACAAAAAGAAATAAAAACTTGCCAGGACTTTTTAGAAACATTTTTAACTGCAACTGGATTATAAAGTCCAACTGAGCTGTTTGACTGGATCAGCTTTGCACACTGTTGCTTCCAATCAGGAAGCTAGTGCTGGGGTTTCTATCTGAAAGCCCAGCACAGTTTGCAAACGGAATATTATGGATGCACTATTATTGTTTCTTGTGAAACCTGAAAATTCTTCTTTAATAAACCGTTAAATAAAAAAAGAAAAGTACAAAGATTTGTATTTTTTTAAAAAAACATTTGCTAGCTTTTAAAACTGTTTTACATCATTTTATTTTTTTTTATACAATATTTTGCACAATCAAGTAATACCGAATTATTTGATTGTGCAAAATATTGTATGAAAATAAATCAAATGATGTAAAACAGTTTTAAAAGTAACAAATGTTGAAAAAAAAATTACAAATTGTTGTACTATTTTATTTTATTTAACTGTTTATTTAAAAAAGAATTTTCAGGTTTCACAAGAAACAATAATAGCATTATAAGAAAAACAAAAGCACCGCAACATACAGGGATATACAATGTAATACTGACATATAATCACACACATAGGTTGGACTTGATAGACTTGTGTCTTTTTTCAACCTCACCTACTATGTAACTATGTAAAAGAGTTGTAGGTGACACATCATAGGTACAAAAAATTTCTGCAACATGGCAGTGCACAAGTTACAAAACAAAGTAGCGAGTAAATGGTTTTTCCAATATTTTTGTACTACTAATTTCTCTTTAAACATTGGCTTGAAGCTCTTAAAAAAAAAAAAAACTTTTTGAAGAATAGATGACTTTCTGAAAAATTGACTACATCTGCCCTCACTTCTGTGCTCAATTGTTGACACCTTTCAAACATTCCTTCAGAAAAAATAAAATAAAATAAACAAAAACAACATAATATCTTGCAGTATTCTCATCATTATTTCTAATAAAACCACTAAATAAAAAAAAGGGCATTTAAGGGGTATGACTGATGAATTTAAACGTTTCTGATTAATCACACACATAGGTTGGACTTGTATCTTTTTTTTCAACCTCACCTACTATGTAACTATGATTTAAATGATAGCTCTGCTTTCATGAAAAAAAAAAAAAAAAAAAAGTATTTTGAATTTTTTTTTATTTTTATCTTGTACCTTTAATGGTTTTTAAAACCCTGTGCCCTTTTGTCAAAAGAGATTTGATGAACTTGCAGCAATAAACTTTTGGTCTTTCTAAATCTTTCTTTTATCACCAGGAGACCCATTTAGTTCCTCCAAGTCGAGAACATTCATCATAGAAGGTACACAGTACCCAAAGTCTCCATATTGAATTCCGTCTCCAAAAAGGCATTTTATGGCACAGATAATGTTTTATCTTTACCATATAAGTGTTACCTTCCCCCACCCCATCCCCCCACCCCCCCAGTGAAAAGAAAAAAAAATCCATAAAATGCATTAAAAAAAAATAATCCCCTTTAAGAACATCTTGCAAGTAAAATCCTATTTTATTTTACAATCCCTTTATTATTACCCACCCCCACCCTCTTTTTGCCCTTATTTGTGTATCATATCATTATTCCTTTAACTGGGATATTTTTTTTTTTTTTCTTGCATGGTAAAAACAGGTTTGGAGTTTTTTTGTTTGTTTGTTTTTTTTTTTATTGCTTTGATATTTCTGCATCATTGGTGTTAAGTTTGAGTGACCTTTAACTTCTTCTTTAGAGCACATTACCTTTGTCAGCACTTTAGTAATGTGAAGAGAATACTCAATGATGCTGACCTTCAAGAAATATGAACTTGCATTTATTTTATTTTTTACTTGAAGAGTAGATTACTGCTACAGCTGGGCAAAAAAAAACAAACAAAAAACAAAAATGATATTAAAAAAAAATTAAATCATGTTATTTTTGTTTATATAAAAAAAATAAGAATGACCTAAAAAAAAAGGTTCAAAGCTTGATTTTAATTGTTATGTTGTATCTCCTTTAACTGGTTTACGGTTATAATGCTGGATTTTTGCCCACTTGCAGCGTTTCTTTGTTTTGCTTGTGCGGTTGAATCTTTTTTCTTACCCAAGTGTATTGCTTTGGTTTGCACCAGTGCACTATTTGGAATCCCTCTGGTATACTAAGAGGCTTGTTGGCATAGTTCTTGTCTGACGATGCATGGAAGGATTTCCTATTTTGGACGGGAATGTTTTTTTTTGCTTCTCTTAGCATGGGCCTGTACAATGGGGAGTTGTGCATGATATAGAAAGTTGCAGTACGAGTTACGGGGAAAAAAAAGTGTTTCTAAAAATATTTTCTAAATTATTACTTTGGTAAAGACACGTGGACCTGGGTGTAGTGCGCAAATGGTTTTGCAAATTTCTTATTAATCATTTTCAATTCAACGCACATTTTGTGTGTTTTTGATTTTTTTTTTTTAATATATATTTTAAGTACATGTTAATAGTGAACTAAAGTCAAAGGAAATGCATGTTTTTTTTTTTTTTTGTTTTTTTTTTATTCATTTGTTTTCAGTTTATTTGTATGGCTATAGTTACAAAAAAAAAGCTTTTGCTTTGCCAGTCCGCTTTTAGAAACACTTAAGAAGCCAGATTTTTGCATTTTGCAGTATGCCTTGCAAGCACTGTATAATGGGGATGCTACTTCCCTGTAAACAGTTTTAACCATCCACCTCCATAACGCCTTTTGTGACATTACATCAATCTGATACACAAAATATTACCCTAGATTGCCCATTGTTACGGACTGTTGTCTGGGTGGCATACATTTTAAAATATTATGTACAATATTTTTTTTTTTGTATGATAAATATAATTTTTTTATTTTATTACTTTAAGGCATAACACTTAAACATATTTTGTTGGAATTTTCTTGTGTGTGCAAGTACATCCAATATTTATATATATATATATTGGATGTACTTGCACACACAAGAAAATTCCAACAAAAGTTTAATGGTCCTTCCAATGAAAAAAAAAAAATATATCTATCTATATATATATATAATTTTTTTTTTTTCATTGGAAGGACCATTAAACTTAATAAACTGGTTGATTTATATGGAAGGCTTTTGTGGACACCTGACCAAATTGAGGTCAGGTGTTTCCACCGAAGGGTACTCTTGATGCTGCACCATACAAATACATTTTAGACATTTGTGTTAACAGTTTGGGGAAGGCCATTTCTGTCCCATCAGGATTGTGCTCCTATGCCCCCTTCACAAAAACCTGGTTTGACCAGTTGGTGTGGAGGAACTCGGATTCCAAACCTCGGTCCTCAAGTACCCCCAACAGGTCATATTTTCAATCAATGGTTTGGTGTTTATGACAGCTAATTTGTCTAAAGGAAATACTCCAAAACATGGCCTGTTGGGGGTACTTGAGGACTAAGGTTGTCTCCCCATGTTTTAGACAATGGTGCTCTTACAACCTTGTGGTAACAGTTTGACGAAGACCCTTTTCTGTTCCATAATGACTGCGCCCCTGTGTACAAAGCCTGCTCCATAAAAACATAGTTTAAATAGTTTGGTGTGGAGGAGCTCGAGTTTCCAACCTCAGTCCTCAAGTACCCCCAACAGGTCATATTTTTAATCAATATCAATGGTTTGGTATTCATGACAGCTATTTTGTCTAAGGGAAATACCCAAAACATGGCCTATTGGGGGTACTGGAGGACTAAGGTTGTCTACCCTAGTTTTCGACAATGGTGTTCCTCCAACTTTTAGGTAACAACTTGGTGAAGATCCTTTTCTGTTCCACCATGACTATGTCCCTGTGTGCCAGCTTTATAAAGACATGGTTTGATCAGTTGGGTGTGGAGGAACCTGAGTGTCCTGCACAGAGCCCTGACTTCATCCCTACTGAACACCGTGGGATGAGTTGGAATGAGCCAGGTCTTCTCATCCAAGATCTCTATAAAGACATGGTTTGACCAGTTTGGTGCAGAGGAACTGGAGTATCCTGAACAGAGCCCTGACTTCAGCCCTACTAAACACCTTTGGGATAAATTGGAATGCCAATTGTGCACCAGGTCTTTTCATCCAACATTAGTACCTGACCTCACAAATGTTCTTTTGGGGGACTAGGGTTCTAGCCTTCCCCTGCCTCCAGGCAAGTCTTTGAAAATTCTATTTCTGTTCCACAGTGACCATGCCCCTGTGTACAAGGCCAGCTCAATAAAGACATGATTTTGACCAGTTTGGTTTGGAGGAATTAGAGTGTCCTGCACAAAGCCTTGACCTCAACCCAACTGAACTCTTTTGGGATGAATTGGCACTCTAATAGTAAACCAGGTCTTCTCATCCGTCATCAGAACCTGACCTCTTTTGGCTGAATGGGCTCCAATTTCCCCCGACACCCTCCAAAAATCTTGTGGAAAGTCATCCCCAGATGGGTAAAGGCTGTTATAGGAGGTGGGCCAACTCTCCATATTAATTGTTTTGGAAAGGAAACAAACTCATATACGTGTGATGGTCTGGTGTCTTCAAATTTTTGGCCATATAATTTATTTACTTCTACTAATTTTAAATAATTTCAAGTGTTATTAACAGGTAATGAATATTTCCAGCCACCAAATAATAATGTGTTTTGGTGAATTACTAATGGAATTTAGGAAGGCATGTTGTGTTGCTAAACTCCGAAATACACTCAGATTATCATAAAGTAGACCTTCACTCCAAAAAATCAATGTTTGCACCCGGTTCCAGCCCCCTCCCACAATTGGGTATTTTTTAACTGCTTTTTTACTTTTTTTTACTCCTTTCTTGACCTCCTTTCAGAGCCCTTGGGCACATCTTCATCCATGCTAGACCCTCAAGAATGGTGGTGCCTGCGGAGGGGGATGGGGCCAGCATTACGGATTTTCACAGTGCCTCTGAGCTAGAGTTCTGCCTGATGTTGCTCAATATATGCAATGCTGCCTCCCCACCTCTAATGTACACGTCTGTGCATACAGTTTATGTTGACTACTTGAGGGTGAAGGAATTAAGTAAATAAACTCTTTCTAGATAATGAGAATTGTAAATCTGTGGCCTTCCAAAATATAGGCTCTGGAACTGGCACACCCTAACAGAGTGGTCAGGGGTGCTCAAGCAATCACATGGTGAAGTAACAAAAGGCCGTTATAAGGAGGCAATGCTCCTTGTATAGTCATGTTATATATTCAAATTTTATTTTTAAGATAACCTTGGGGCAAAGTGAAGTTGTTAAAAGCTCTGAACAGTAATTTTGTTGAAGAACATTCTTCTCTGCTCACGGGAAGAGGCTTAAAAGGTGTAATAATGGACTGTGGTCAAGTGAAAAATTTAAAGCAATTTTAAAAATAATACATTTTGTCAATGTAGGGATACTCGGACACCTGTTCTTATTAAATATAATCCTTTTTTTAATTGTTCATTTACAAAACGACTTTGTGTTTTAGTGGTCCTTTAAAGGTTAAGCTCACATTTGGACCATGTAACCTGTTGTTCTTCCTCCCCCCCCCAAGAAGAAAAAAAAATGTATTTTTCTTTTTTACTTGCAAAAAAAGTGCATTTAATATATATATATATATATATATATATATATATATATATATATATAAATATTTTTTTTTTTCAGAACGTAAACCTTTAACCTTTTGTACCCTTACACCTAGCTTCTTCACAAATATTGGGTAGATTTTATTGACCAGAACCTAGTTCTTTAATCTCATTATTTAGTCACATTGCAGCACAGTTTAGACCCGGGGTTCTTCACCTTTATTACAAATACAGGCTTTCCCCTTGAATGGCCCAATATGTCCCTATACTTTCCTTGCCAGACTGTTGATTATCACACCTATTAGATAACAATAAGACTTCAAAAGTACATAACTTATGTTTACCAATAGATTACACATGGAAAGCTAGGAACAGAACCGCTGAAAGAATATCATAAGGATGTTATCATATTTATATAAAAATATCAAATCACAAATACACAAGCTAGATACAGCTAGGGAGATTTTTGAAGACCTTGGATCAAGGTCCACTTACTGACAATGGTATCTGTCAGACAGTAAGTTCATTTCTCCACTTTGCTTTCAAGTTCAGTATTGCAGAGAATCCAATTAAAATTTTGTTTTCAAATATTCAGAGATAAAGCCTCCATATCATCTTCAATTGATACCCTTTATTTGTTTCCCATACTTACATCATTTAATTCCCATACCCCCTTCATTTTATTTGATTCCCATATCTCCATCATTTCATTCCCCTACCCCCTTTACTGGATTCCCCCACCCCCTTCATTTGATTCCCCTACCCCCTTCATTTGATTCCCCTACCCCCTTCATTTGATTCCCCTACCCCCTTCATTGGATTCCCCTACCCCCTTCATTGTATTCCCCTACCCCCTTCATTGTATTCCCCTACCCCCTTCATTGAATTTGATTTCAGGTTGAATATTGTAGAGAATCCACGTAAAATTTTGTTTTAAATTAAGCACAGATCCACCTCGCCATAGACCCCCCCCCCCCCCCAATTTGATTCCTGTATTCCCGCCTTCATTGGATTCCCATACCCCCATCATTGGATTCCCATACCCCCATCATTTGATTCCAATAGCCCTCTCATTTGAGTCCCACACTCCCATTACTTGATTCCCATCCCCCAATCACTTGATTCACATACCCCCTTCATTTGATTCCCATACCCCCATCATTTGATTCTCATACCCCCATCATTTGATTCCCATACCCCCATCATTTGATTCTCATAACCCCATCATTTGATTCCCATACCCCCTTCATTTGATTCCCATACCCCCATCATTTGATTCTGATACTTCCATCATTTGATTCCCATCACTTGATTCTCCTTCTTCAATCAATTCAATTCTCATACCCCATCATTTGATTCCCATACCCCCATCATTTGATTCTCATACCCCCATCACTTGATTCCCATACCCCCAAATGTTATGAATACCCCACAGTTAAGAACCGCTGGTTTAGAGGATTTGATGGTAATCTTTTTGGTATATTTATAACACTTGACTGGCTTTGTAAAATTGACATCAATATTGCTATTTTTATGAAATGATTTCAGAATTTAGAACAGGCCAGCAGGGAATATCTTTTTCACTTTTTTACTAAGTGTCTGAAATTGAACTTTCTTGTTTCTCTTTGTAAGAAAAGACTTGTTTCTCTGGTGGTGACATGCAGTGGATACAAGAGTCTTTTTTTCATCTTCTGTATCTTGACCTAATTCATAAAAAAAAAAGAAAAGAAAAAGTGTAAAATTAGAGCTGAGTATTTCTCACCAGCCTCAATTAATACCCCTTGGAGCTGGTGATTTCCAAACCCACCCATTACATGGTAGATGGGGGTATGGGGGAGATCCCTTGGGTGTTCGCTACCTTAATGTAAAACTTTAGCCAAAGTCTTTTTTTTTTTTTTTTTGTTTGTTTCAATTTTAGATAGAGTGGGGAAGAGTTAGAAGAATTTTAGAACAAGAAGTTCTAATGTCCTGTTTTGGTGACCACAAAGGAAGTATGTAGGTCAGTTGGGTCATAGAAAAAAATCTGAGACTCTAAGGTCGATAGGTTTGCCCTTCCTGTATCCTCGTTCCCTTTTCTTGACACATATTGGTCCCTTTGAGGGATGCATTGTCTTTATAATGTAACTACTATAGTAACTGTCCGACTTCCTCAATATTGTAACTTGCCCTGTCCGTGATGGTACCTGTGCTGAAATATGTACCAGAAATATTTCAGTTATTATGAGAAGAGATCATTTTTAAAGGGCACTACAATAACAGTGATTATCAGTGTTGTGTAACATTCAGATGTCCTGTTGTCACAGCTTTTGAAACTTTTTGGTTTCTTTAGGTAGTCCAGTACAAAGTTTCTCAACTTTATTGAGACCAGGGCCCAATGAAATTCCTCCAAAACCTCTTATGCCTCAGCAAAAAAAAGACTTTGCTCACAAAATAAAAGTATAGCAATTGAAAATATGTATGGGAAGCTTGGGTGGAGCTGGGTAGGATTGGGTCTTCTGGGGGGGGGGGGGGGGGGTTATGTTGCAACAGACTTGCTGGCCCTGTAAGGAATGAGGTTTCTAGAGGGAGCTTGTGGAAACTAAGGTGGATGGGATCTCTGGAGGAGACTGTGAAATTTGGAGGGGCACTATGGGAGACTGGAAGGTGCTAGCGGGGCAGTGTGAGGCACTGTTGGAGGTTTGGAACACTATGGGGGGGGGGGGGCTGTAGGCTCTGCAGTAGGCTGATGGACACTGCTAGGGGCTGTGGCAGGCTGGGGGGTATTGCAGTCCACTGTGGAAAGTTGGGGGCACTATTAGGAGACTGGAAGTTGCTAAAGGGTCTGGGAGGGGTGCACTGTGGGATGTTGGAAGATGCTAAAGGGGCTAGGGGGGCACTGTAGGAGACTGGAGGGAAATGTAAGCCACTGTTGGAGAGTGGAAGCTCTATTCGAGTCTATAGGCTCTGCAGTAGGCTGAAGGGAACTGCAAGGGCCTGTGGCAGGCAGGGGCGGCACTGCAGTCCACTGTGGAACATTAGGGGGCACTACTATTGGGAGATAATGGGATCTGCAGCTGGCTGGAGTCCCATAGGGGGGGGGGGGGGCTGCAGCAGGCCACGGACCGGTGGTTGAGAATAGTGATTTTATCAGGTCTTAATGATCCAACACAGCTGTAGCTACCCTTAGCTACTGAATTGCTACACCATCTTCACCTTTCCACCATCATTTCTTTATGTAGCACGGCATCAGCAGTTTTTAGTGGTGCTAGCTAGGGGACTACTTCTGAAGTCAGCAGTTCTCCGTAGAAGGCTGTGTGAAGTGTCAGGAGATATTTTTGCTGATACTAGTCAGGAAGAGCAGATGGCAACACTTGTTTCGGTGCAAGGTAAGTATCTTTTTTTTGTACAATTCCACATTTATTTTAGTGTATTTCTGTTTTCACAAACTAGAACTGTTGGCTTTGAGCTTTTTATGAATTGTGAACTTTGAGGCTTTTCTTAGGCAGTGGTTGCAGTTTTTACGACTGCCTGGTCTTAGTCTTTAACTACTGTTTTTTTTTTCCCATTAGACCTGACCCACTATTGCTCTGGATATGATTCTCAATGAACTTTTTGTTGGCTTAATTTTGCCCAAAAACCTAAACTTTAAGCATTTTTAATACATTTACCCTATTCAAACTATGCAGTCTTGACTTGGCTATGGAAATTTCAAACAGGTAGTATCATAATGGCCTTTGATGAGAAGTGTCAGCTTTAGTTCTATTTTCTGGCAGTATTAATACAACATGTTTGCTGGTTTTTCTTGTGGCAATGCTGGTAGAGAATTGTTGCTGAAAGGTTTTGCACAGCGGCCATGCTCATGTAAGTCCGCAGGCTATCCAGTGTATCTGCGTTGGTCAGTTGTGGAATCTTAGCTTTGTAACACCATTTGGCCCCCATGGAGTTCATGAAATGGTGGGGCCTGGAAACGAAGCTTTTTTTCCTTCCCAAGTTCCTTGGTCATGGATAGAGATACTATGTGTAGGGACCTTTGCAGGCTCTGGAATGGGACTGGTGAATAGGAAGGGGGTGTGGCTTACCTCCAGGAAGGGGTGGGTCTTAAAGCTGACCAGTTGAGGCCTTGGGCCTGAATACAAGGGGCAGTACAACCCAGGGAAGAATTTGTAGATCAGAACATTATAAGCTTTTACATATTGCTTGATTTACAGATTAGTATTGGTCTAGTCCAGAGGTCTCCAAATTTTCTAAGCAAAGGGCCAATTTACTTTTCAATTAGGCTGTAAAGTGATTGTAAAGTCTCGTTTTTTTCCCCCCATAAAAATAACAAACATGTTATACTTACCTGCTCTGTTGCAGTGGTTTTGCACAGAGCAGCCCAGATCCTTCTTTTCTTGGGTCGCTCTTCTGTGATCCTGGCACCACCCTCCTGTTGAGTGCCCCCACAACAAGTAGCTTGCTATGGGCGCACGCGAGTCACAGCTCACTGTGTCCATTCAGACACAGAGCACCGACCCAGGCCCATCCCCTCTCTCCACTGATTGGCTAGCTGACTTTGACAGCAGCAGCAGCCAATGGCACCACTGTTGTGTCTCAGCCAATCAGGAGGGAGAATTGCAGATGGCTGAGACACTCGTGGACATCCCTGGACAGAGGGGGACCTCAGGTAAATGATAGGGGGGGGGGCTGCTGCAAACAGAAAGCTTTTTATCCTAATGCATAGAATGTAAACCCTGCGGGGAAATTTTTTTTTCCACTTCCCTGCAAAGTAAAGGCATAATGTGTTAGTATGCATCACATACTAGCACATTATGTGACACTTACCTGCAAAAGAAGCCTGCGCTGTCCCCGCTGCAGGCCGCATCGATGTTTGCCCCTCTTCCTTCCGGGGCCGCGGTTTCCTGGCTATGTGACTGGCCGCAGCCACGTGACGTCACTCCTGCGCATGCGCCCGGGAGCCGCCAGTCACAGCACTCGCTCCTGAAGAAATGGCACACATCAGAGCGCATGCGCCAATGACATCATCAGCGCAGTATAAAGTGTGCCGTTTAGGAGATAATTAGAGTACCTATAGGTAAGCCTTATTCTAGGCTTACCTATAGGTACAAGTACTGCAGGGAGCTTTACAACCTCTTTAAGGGGTCGTACTTTGGCCAGTGGGAGCACACAATGCCTCATTGTTGGTTTTAATGGAAGGAATAGTGCCCCATCGCTGGTGTCAGTGAGAGGAATAGTGCCCCATCATTGGTGTCCATTGGAGGAGTAGTGCCCCATCAATGGTGTCAGTGGAAGTAATGGTGCCCCATCATTGGTGTCAGTGGAAAGAATGGAATTCCATCATTGTTGTCCGATGGAGGAGTAGTGCCCCATCATTGGTGTCAGTGGGAGTAATAGTGCCCCATCGTTGGTGTCAGTGGAAGGAATGGCATCCCATCATTGGTGTCCGTTGGAGGAGTAGTGCCCCATCATTGGTGTCAGTGGGAGTAATAGTGCCCCATCATTGGTGTCAGTGGTAGGAATGGCATCCCATCATTGGTGTCCGTTGGAGGAGTAGTGCCCCATCATTGGTGTCAGTGGAAGGAATGGCATCCCATCATTGGTGTCCGTTGGAGTAGTGGCCCATCATTGGTGTCAGTAGAAGGAATGGCATCCCATCCATTGATGTCAGTTCAAGGAGTAATGCCCAAAGGGCCAGATAAAGGCAAGCAAATGGCCACATTCTTTCCTCAGGCCACAGTTTGGAGACCACTGGGCTAGTCCAATTTATTGCAAATAGGCCCCTTTGTGAAAGATAACAATTGCAGGGACCCTAAATTAACCTCTAGGGTCACAACTGGATGCCAACACAGGCACCACATCCAGAATATGTCATACAGAGAACTAAATTAGGTCAGATATACTTTTGGGGTGCCCACAAAACCGATAAACATAATTTGTTTTAAAAAAAAGTAGGGATCTCCCCAAAAAGGTTTATTGTGTATCTGTTTTGTGGGCACCTTAAAAGTCAATCTGGCCTTATGTAGTTCTCTGAATTGCAGACTCCTGTTTTCCTGTGAAGTACGGCATCCCCAGCACTCTATTAGACCACCAATAAATTGCAAGCTGTAGACCCCTCCCATAGAAGATGTCTCCTGAAGATGAGGGGGTGCCAAATTTTACAAATTCTCAGATTCCGTGGACTCTGTCATACTAAATGATGGGCACTGTGGTCATACCTAATACAACGTACTATACTGAAACCAAATTAGTGGGACTTTACATGTACCCTGTGAGGTCTAATGAGCACTAAGAACCAAATAAATTAAAAGTAAACAAATCTTTATTATACAAATACATATAGTTTGTTTAAAAAAAAGAGACAAAACTTGTTAAAATCAAAGTTACAGTCAGGGGTACGCGGAGGTAACCAAACAGGAAGCAACGTTCTCACATGATGATGGCATGTTGAATGCTTGTGATAAGTTTGGCATTTAAACCTTCGAAAATCAGAGGAGAAGGAGGTAAAGAGTGGACAAGTGAGTTGTTCCAGTCTAGACTTCAAGCAATTTGAGCAGAAGTGCCACATGCACCTCCATCCCCATGTTGATGGCCGACCAAGTTGGTGGCACTTTTGCTTGAAGTCTAGACTAGGACAACTCACAATTGGTTTTCTGGATTCAGCAAAGACTCCATCTGTTCCGATACGACTGACAAAGCCCATGTTTTGGCATTGTCCACTCTCGACCGCCTTCTCCCTTGCTTCGGATGTGTGTCCCACACTTGTGATTTTTGAAGGTTTAAATGCCAAACTTATCACGAGGATTCAACATGCCATCATCTTGTGAGAACGTTTCTTCCTGTTAGGGGTACGTGGAGGTAATCCCCACGGGCTCCCCCCCTCAGGCTTCATTTCCATCAGGCTGGTGACAACTTTTGCACAGTACTTTTAGAGTTTTTCACAAGATCCGAGGCCCTGACGAAACGCGTAGGTCACTTCCACTGATTCTCTAGCCAGAACAAGACTGTAACTTTGATTTTAACAAGTTTTGGCTCTTCTTTTTTTTTAACAAACGATATGTATTTGTAAAGTAGAGATTTGTTTACTTTTAATTTTATTGGTTCTTAGTGCTTATTAGACCCTACAGGGTGCATGTAAAGTTCCACTAATTTAGTTTCAGTATAGTACATGCTTCTTATGGGACCTTTGCAGGGTCATAATTGTCTCACACTCTTCCCCCGAACCCCTTTACCTTGCATACCTAATACAAGGAGGGGGGTGGCATGGACACTCGGGATAGCTGAGAGAGGACACCCATGTCCATTCATGGATATTTTCGGCTCCTTCACTGCAACCTCCATACAGCTACATTAGACTTGAGTCCTTGAAGTGATGACTTCCCGAGTACAACTGTTGCTGCATCGTTGCTGTTTTATACCTTTTGCCTTGCGCAAAAAAAAAAAAAAAAAAAAAAATGTTGGTGGATTTTTTTTATCCTTCTGAAAATTGTTAATCTTGGTGTTCTTGATACCAGCTTTGTGTTTGCCTGAATTTTTAAAACTCTTCATCTTGCTTGGCCATGCGGAAGGTGGCGAAAGGCGCGTTTTTGGTATTCCTCTTGCACATTAATCGCTTACCAATGGGTGTAGATTGGTTACATTGCTTGCAAGATGTCCTTGCAGCATTTCTCTTTCACAGTGTTGTAGTTTTAGCTTTCTGCATGGTATGAGTCATCGGTGAAGGTTTAACCAAGTTTTTTTTACCGTCCCGTCTTCCCTTCGTTATTTCCTCTGCAGAAACCGTCCGAGCCATGACGCATGTCATCAACCAAGGAATGGCCATGTACTGGGGTACCTCACGCTGGAGCTCTATGGAAATAATGGTACTTTTATTTTATTTTTTTCTAGTTAGTATCTTTGATTTGTCATTGCTGAAGAAAAAGAACATATAAGTATTAAAAGTAAAACAGTTTATATGTTGTGGTGTCCCTAGACAGCTGCCTGGTTTGGCAGACTTTACACAGTAAACTAGCAGGCTAAAAGCTGGCAAGAGGCCCAGAGACACTAAACATGGAAACCTTTCATGTCCGTCTCACGTGTCCCACATCCCCTGCAAATGGTGGTTACCATCAACATGATGGGGGGGGGGGGGGGGCTTATTACCCAAATGTAATAAATACTGGGAAATGTGTAATTAGATGCACTTTATTCAATAAAAAGTGGTGTTTGGTGCACTTTAACCCCTTTCAATACCGGACACTTTCACCCTCTTCCTGCCCAGGCCAATTTTCAGCTCTCAGCACTGTCACACTTTGAATGACATTTGCGCGGTCATGTAACACTGTATCCATATGACATTTTTATTATTTTTTTTAAACAAATAAAGCTTTTTCTTGGTGATATTTAATCACCACTGGGTTTTTTTTTTTTTTGCTAAATAAACGAAAAAGGCCAACATTTTTTTTTTTTTTTAAGTGAGTTTTTCTTTGTTTATGTTATAAAATATTGCAAATAATATTTCTTCATAAATTTAGGAAAAAATGTATTCTGCTACATTTCTTTGGTGGAAAACAACCCAAATCAGTGTATATTATTTAGTCTGTAGGAAAATTACAGAGTCCACAAACTATGGGATATATATATTATATATATATATATATACAAAAATGTATTAATCCTGGTGTAATGACGGCCGATCTCATTTCTTGAGGACCCGAAAATGCCATGACAGGACAAATACCCCCCAAATGACCTTATTGGAAAGTAGGCAGTCCGAAGTAAGGAACATGGCAAGTTTTTGAAGTTGTTATTTTTTTTTATCACAATTTTTTGGAAAATAGAGAACAAAAATAGTTGTTTTTTTTCACATTTTTACATTTTATTTATTTTTTATTTTTTTTACATAATGTCACCAGTGCAGTACAGTGTTATCATATAACTGACTGGTGACAGTATGGAAAATAAAAATAAAAAAATTATATATATATATATATATATATATATATATATATATATATATATATTTTTTTTTTTTTACATACATTGACCAGAGCAATACAGTGTTGCCATAGTAGGATCGGGATTTTTTTTTTTACATACTATGATTGTTTATAGCAGTAAATTTCACTGCTATGAGCAAATATTTTTACTGAATGACAGTGTGTAGACACTGTGTATTGTTGTGATTAGCTGTGATTGGCCACAGCTAACCACGTGGTACAAATAGGCTGTGTTTGGCCCTGTTTGTAGCATTTGATCACTGTGAGCAATCACAGCTAGCAACACAATTGTATACAATGAATGGCATGAAAGGAAGCCATTCAATGTTAACAACTGTCATGTGATCTGCTGTGATTGTTCACAGCGATCACATGGTATGGGCAGCGGTCTGGTACAATGATCAGTCATCCACTGCGTACGGTGGACAGAGAAGGTGACAGAGCGCAGAGGGAGGACGTCATATGACTTACCCCCAGAACAATAGGGTTCCCGCCCATCATTATACAATGGTGCGGGCAGGAAGCAGTTAAAGGCATTGTACACTTTTCAGATGTTTTCATTGTTATAACTTCATATTAGTGGAGTTCTATTCCCCGTGTTTGCTTGCCTTACCGTGTAATGATAGGCTCACTTGTGGTTGCAGTGTGTAGTGTCATGGCTGAGCGATTTCCATATGTCCATGTATTCATTCACCTAGCTTGTCCCTATTCACTAAAGAGAGATGCAACTTCTTTTGGGTCACACAGCATCCAATCAATGCCTCACCATTTCCTCTGTGTTGCAAAATGTGGGAGTGCTAATGTGATGAAAGCACATCTCTTCCCTTCATTGCTCTGCCTGTTTGCGTCTGTGTCAGATCTAATTACTGTGTAGCTCTCACCTGCAGAGCACACTAGACTGAGGGACCCGGGGATATGTAGTTTCTTCCCAGGAAGTGTCAGTTCTCACACTGCAGACAGAGGTATTGCATTAACCTGTACAGTGCCAAGTGGCATGCCTTCTATTTGCACACAAAAAACTGCTGACACAGTAATATGAAGATTTACCCTACTATTGAATGTTCATACAGGGCAACGCTTGAAATCCTGAAACTGTGAGCAACCCATATCTTATGCAAGTGAAAAACACAAGGTGCAGGTAGGAAGGGTTACAATGCCTTTCAGCTGGGACCTCTGAGCCATTGGCTCCTGCTGCTGTCAATCACAGCCTGTGAGAAGGGAGTGGGGGGCTTAGCTTCTCTGTGTGTGTCAATGGACACACACAGCCCGACTCGAAGCAAGCACACAGTAGCTTGCTATGGGGGTACTCGGCAGGGGGTAGGAACCAGGAGTCGGGGTGGAGGACCCGAGAAGAGGAGGATCGGGGTTGCTCTGTGTAACCAATACAAACAGCAGGTAAGTATGATGTACAATGTTTATTATATTAAAGAAAAAAAATATTAAACTTGAAAGTTGCAGATTTAAAATGTTTCAAAATTGTTCTAATTGTTTAATAAAAATGAGAATAACTCAAAGTTCCAACAACAAGAAGTGTCCTGTAATCCGCCATCACCCCGATAGGGAATTGTCCTGACGAGGGATCTACTTGTCCACAGGCAGCCTAAGAAAACAAAGACTAAAAGATATTATAGCAGAAAGAAGCCGGCTTTTTGGCTAAACATAAATATTAGATACAAACATAAAAAGAGCTTTGATGTTGAGTTGAGTAGACAAGAGCTAGCTACACTTAAATGCTTCTAGAAGATGTGCAGCGTAATTATTTTTGGAGTTAAGTGAGCATTTTTCCAGTAGACGGGACAGCGGACTGAACACAGAATATATGTATACTGTATATAGAACACCCCTCCATACATCTTCCAGTCCATGTCACACCATGCAGACATTTTATAATGGTTTCAGACACTGACATTGTATCTCTTATTGCATCAATGAAGAAGTATTTATATCATGCTAACAGAATTGTTCATTTCCATTTTTTTTATATGGAAGGAAGCATAAGTCCATGGGTGATTTGCTCTACAATGTCTTTGTAAACCGCGAGCAGCCAATAGATCACAAACACGCCCCTGCCAACCCCCCCCCCCACTCTCATCTTCACAGCAGAGTGGAGGGCGGGAGGCAGCACAGTGCTGGATGAAGGGCAGGAGCGGCACTGCCTCAGTTAACCTTTCGAGATAACCAGCAGGTCCTGGCAATCAATCAATATAAAAGGTTAGCGCTCGCTCCCGCCCTCCGTCCAGTACTGTTCTTCCTCCTGCTCTCCACACCCTGTCAGGTAGGAGAGTGATGTGAAGGGGACAGAGGACACTACCTTGGGGGGCGCAGAGGATACTGCTTTCAAGGGGTACAAGACACTTTTCAAGGGGTCAGGACAGTGCTATGGGGCCATTGAGGGGTTGGAATAGAGGACACTACAGTGTGTGTGTGTGTGTGTGTGGGGGGGCTGATGTGACTGGGGACAGAGAACAATGCTTTTTGGGGGGGGGCAGGGCACTGCTATGTGGGGCACAAGACACTACAGGGGGGGGTGTAAAGGGGAGCAGAGGACACTGCTTTCAGGGGGTACAGGACACTGCTATGGGTGGGGACAGAGGACACTACTGTGTGGGGTAAGGGGGGGTGATGTAAAGGGGGCAGAGAACACTGCTTTCGGGGGAGGGGGGTGAACAGGACACTGCTATGGGGGCACAAAACACTACTGTGGGGAGGGTGATGTAAAGGGGGGCATAGGACACTGCTTTGAGGGGGGGGGGGCAGAGGACACTTTTCGGTGGCACAGGGGACTGCTATAGGGGGTACAGAACACTACAGTTTGGGGTGGGGGGGTGATGTGGACGGGGCAGAGGACACTGCTATAGGGGGGCAAAGGACACTATTGTTGGGGGAAGAGTGCATTACTGTTGGGGATGATGTATAAGGGAGCAGACAACACTGGGGGGTGATGTGAAGGGGGGGCAGAGGACACTACAGTTGGGGGAAGAGTACATTACTGTAGGGGATGATGTGTAGGGGGGCAGAGGACATTATTGTAGGGGATGATGTGTAGGGGGGCAGAGGACACTACTGTTGGGGGAAGAGTACATTATTGTAGGGGATGATGTGTAGGGGGGCAGAGGACACTGGGGGGTGATGTGAAAGGGGGGGCAGAGGACACTACATTCGGGGGAAGAGTACATTACTGTAGGGGATGATGTGTAGGGGGGCAGAGGACACTATTGTTGGGGGAAGAGTGCATTACTGTAGGGGATGATGTGTGGGGGACCAGAGGACCCTGGCTGGTGATGTGAAAGGGGGGGGGGGGGGCAGAGGACACTACAGTTGGGGGAAGAGTACATTACTGTAGGGGATGATGTGTAGGGGGGCAGAGGACACTATTGTTGGGGGAAGAGTACATTACTGTAGGGGATGATGTGCAGGGGGGCAGAGGACACTACAGTTGGGGGAAGAGTACATTACTGTAGGGGATGATGTGTAGGGGGGCAGAGGACACTATTGTTGGGGGAAGAGTACATTACTGTAGGGGATGATGTGTAGGGGGGCAGAGGACACTATTGTTGGGGAAGAGTACATTACTGTAGGGGATGATGTGTAGGGGGGCAGAGGACACTACTGTTGGGAGAAGAGTACATTACTGTAGGGGGTGATGTGTAGGGAGGCAGAGGACACTACTGTTGCGGGAAGAGTACATTATTGTAGGGGATAATGTGTAGGGGGGCAGAGGACACTACTGTGGTGGGTTGTGTGAAGGGGCGCAGGGGATACTACTGTGACACACTAAGTGTTGTTCATGCCATCTTGTTATTGGGAGCTGCCCAAACACCCACCCCACCAGGGGTCTTTGATTTCCTCCATGTTGTCCAGGTAGATCTCAACCTCTGAAAGGTTGCCTACTCCTGGCTTAAAGGATATTCAGGAAACTGATTTTTGTGGCAGTCTAAAGAGATTTGAGAAGGATACTGACGCAACTTGGGGATCTGCAATTCTTGGAGCTCTTATGATGGATTATTTAATATAAACCAAATTTATTTCAATATTTTCAAGATTTTACATTGGTGTAACGTACAATTGAATGTGTATGTTAATTAGCCCACAGGACGGAGACACAGATCCCTAAAACAGGTTGGCCTCCTTAAATCTTTCTATAAATATTTTAGAATGCCACAACGATCCTCTTAATTCCCTGTATCCAGGAAACCCATGCATACGCCATGCTGATGGTGTCCTTGGTAGGACTCCATTGTAGTTCTTGAAAAAGAAAATTATATTTTTTTTCCCAAACTGAAATCCTGCTTCGCATGTATTGCTATGCATCTGTTTCATCCACTGGTGTGATCCAGTTCAACAGAACTCTGCCCCTCCCTATTATAATAGATCTAAATCCCAACTAGATGACATGTAGTAAACTCTATTCACTATGTATCTTCTTTTTTATATAAAAATAGGATTTTTGTATGTACTGCAAAATCCATTTCTTGGAGTCTATTGAGGAACACAGGACTTTGAATACTGTTGGGTTACACTGCCGTCTTTAGGAGGATTGGACACTTGCAAGCAAAAAAAAAATGTAGGCAACCCAGGGATATCTCCTCCTCTACCCAGCATGCCTCAGTTTGTAGCAATTAGTACCAAGAAAATGAAAAAAAAAAAAAACCAGAGGATGGACCTGTGTCCTAGAACTGACTCAACGCGAAGGATTTTACATTAAGTACAATAATCCAGTTTTTTGTTCACTGAAGGACAATCGCTAACAGGCCCAGCAAGAATGCTGGGGAAGGCCTGCAGCCCAGGACAAAATTCAAATCTGAACTGGATGACTCGGAGCCCCATATTGAGGGGAACCTACCTATACAACCATAGGGAGGACATAGAGAATCAACCTGATGTCTGAGACCCAGAAGAAGGTCACCATCAGGGGAAATGATTTGACGCAGAAGGTGCATTGAACCTGAACTAGCCAGAAGGTAAAGAACCAAAAACCGACCAAAAAACAGGCGATACCATAACAAATAACCATGAATGGAAGAGAAGAACCGCAACATGATGTTGCCAACAACAAATGGGGGCCATCCCTAGAAGGAACAGATCCCAGGAAGGCTCCTAGCCTTTCCCCTATGAGGAGACCTCAGAAAGGAGAGCTCACCCCGGGCATGTACGTGAGACTCCACTCAGCGGATGACATCAGCATTCCCCCATCGGCGTTCACCTCTTCTGCGGGAAACTGGCACTAGCAAGAAATTTGAAAGGTATTAATACCAAAAACTGCAACCTGAATTCTGAAAGATGCTTAGTGGTGCAAATAGCGAGGTATTTCCTGGTGCTTTACCAGAACCACCTTACTTAACAGGGATTAGTCTTCAGAGAAGGGCAAAGCAATTCCACAGCTCTGGACCTGGAAAGAGCTCCATGGATAATATTCACTAGAACTCGAAAGCCCGAAAAGCACCACAGTGCGGAACCCATTACCCAACAGGGACATTCCAGGCAAAGCCCCACACATCCAGTCCTGCAGGGTTGGGGTACAACACTCCATAGTCAGACTTGGGAAAGGCAGAGACCAGCTAAAGCAGTGATATTGTGGAATCTTGATTTAAAGCCAATGGAAGAAGAATCCAAAGGAAAAAACGAAACTGAAGAAGAAATGCTAGCGAAGACAGGTTAGACTTTTCTCAGCGGAGCTAAGGAAAAGAAAAGATGTCCATCCTTCTAGGCCACTAGCAAAAAAACTGAGGCATGCTAGGTAGATGAGGGGTTATCTTGGCTGGCCAACCATTTTGTGTTTGTTTGCCAATGTCCTCCTGTAGGTGGCAGTATAGCCAACAGTAACTGAATTCCTATGTTCCCTAAAACTTGCTACCCATTCACAATAGTTTTACTGCGGGTGATCGTCAATAGAAAGCTCTATTTGTGAGAAAAAAAATATGATATAAATTTCATTTGGATACAGTGTTGACCACGCAATTGCCAGTTAAAGTAATGCAGTGCGGAATAGCAAAAAATGGCCTGGTCGTAAAGGGGGTAAATCCTTCCGGAGGTTAAGTGGTTGGATAAGAAAGAAATACTATTTGCACTCCTTTTTTTTCTCTCAATGCTGCTGATCTCCTCCAGCCTTATTCAGCCACTTCCTCTATACATGCACTCACTCCAATATTACTCTTCCTGATGGTGACAATGATAGACCATACCTGTACAATGTGTCTACTCCATCTAAAGCAGGGGGACAACAGGGGCATAGCTTGCAGACAGTTGTCACCGCATAAGGAGTACCTGATCATGACAGGATCACCTGGGATTATTCCAATAAAAGCTGCATATATAAAAAAAAACAATTTGAAAACAACTTTTTAAATAGCATTACCTTTTTAAAATTTGGATCGTATATTTCAGTATCTCACAAAGGTAAGTACACCCCTCACATTTTTGTAAATCTTTTCTTCTAACTTTTCATGTGACAACACTGAAGAAATGACACTTGTCTACAATGTAAAGTAGTGAGTGTACAGCTTGTATAACAGTGTAAATTTGCTGTCCCCTCAAAATAACTCAACACACAGCCATTAATGTCTAAACCGCTGGCAACAAAAGTCAGTACACCCCTAAGTAAAAATGTCCAAATTGGGCCCAGTTAGCCATTTTCCCTCCCCGGTGTCATGTGACTCGTTAGTGTTACAAGGTCTCAGGTGTGAATGGGGAGCAGGTGTGTTAAATTTGTTGTTATCGCTCTCACTCTCTCATACTGGTCACTGGAAGTTCAACATGGCACCTCATGGCAAAGAACTATCTGAGGATCTGAAAAAAAGAATTGTTGCTCTACATAAAGATGGCCTAGGCTATAAGAAGATTGCCAAGACCCTGAAACTGAGCTGCAGCACGGTGGCCAAGACCATACAGGGTTATAACAGGACAGGTTCCACTCAGAACAGGCCTCGCCATGGTCCACCAAAGAAGTTGAGGTCACGTGCTCAGCGTCATATCCAGAGTTTGTCTTTGGGAAATAGACGTATGAGTGCTGCCAGCATTGCTGCAGAGGTTGAAGGGGTGGGGGGGTCAGCCTATCAGTGCTCAGACCATACGCCGCACACTGCATCAAATTGGTCTGCATGGCTGTCATCCCAGAAGGAAGCCTCTTCTAAAGATGATGCACAAGAAAGTCCACAAACAGTTTGCTGAAGACAAGCAGACTAAGGACATGGATTACTGGAACCATGTCCTGTGGTCTGATGAGACCAAGATAAACGTATTTGGTTCAGATGGTGAGAAGCGTGTGTGGGGGCAACCAGGTGAGGAGGACAAAGACAAGTGTGTCTTGTCTACAGTCAAGCATGGTGGTGGGAGTGTCATGGTCTGGGGCTGCATGAGTGCTGCCGGCACTGGGGGGCTACAGATCATTGAGGGAAACATGAATGCCAACATGTACTGTGACATACTGAAGCAGAGCATGATCCCCTCCCTTCAGAGACTGGGCCGCAGGGCAGTATTCCAACGTGATAATCACCCCAAACACACCTCCAAGATGACCACTGCCTTGCTAAAGAAGCTGAGGGTAAAGGTGACGGACTAGCCAAGCATGTCTCCAGACCTAAACCCTATTGATCATCTGTGGGACATCCTCAAACGGAAGGTGGAGGAGCGCAAGGTCTCTAACATCCACCAGCTCTGTAATGTCATCATGGAGGAGGGGAAGAGGATTCCAGTGCCAACCTGTGAAGCTCTGGTGACCTCCATGCCCAAGAGGGTTAAGGCAGTGCTGGAAAATAATGGTGGCCACACAAAATATTGACACACTGGGCCCTATTTGGACATTTTCATTTAGGGGTGTACTGACTTTTGTTGCCAGCGGTTTAGACATTAATGGCTGTGTGTTGAGTTATTTTGAGGGGACAGCAAATTTACACTGTTATACAAGCTGTACACTCACTACTTTACATTGTAGCCAAGTGTCATTTCTTCAGTGTTGTCACATGAAAAGATAGAATAAAATATTTACAAAATGTGAGGGGTGTACTTACTTTTGTGAGACACTGTGTGTATATTTTTTTTTATTGGGCTCAGATCTACTTTAAAAAGCCATATCTTATTTACTAATCTGTTTTCCCCAATACGCCCTCTGCTGGTTGACTTGAACAATATGACATTCTTGGCTTATTCCCTCTTTCCTTGTAGGAAGCATACTCTGTAGCGCGGCAGTTTAATCTGATTCCCCCCATCTGTGAACAAGCCGAATATCACATGTTTCAAAGGGAGAAGGTAGAGGTCCAACTTCCGGAGCTGTTCCATAAGATTGGTAAGGTGTCACCCTCTCTATAAAGGGTATTTTTAAGGGCACTTGTCATTGAAGCTTGCAGGCTACCATTGCTGACTTCTACTTTGGAGAATGATGGTTCCCTGGTTGTCATGCAGACCAAGTGGCACTTATAATCACTAAATGGCCCATGCGCATGCTGAATTCTTGGTCTCTGTATTTAACGGTTCAAGAACAAACAGTTCTTCACCTTGTGCAGATGAGGGGTAGTCTTTACAATACCCTGGACCTTTCATGGTCCAGAATACTCAAGTGCTGTGGGCAGCCCGCAAACAACCTCTCCATGTCCAGTCCAGATCACATCAAGAAGAAATGGTGGAAGCTTTCTTTATGTCTAAGTGCCGGATTTTGGTGCCTTAGACCAGTGGTACTCAACCTCCAGTCCTCAAGTACCTTCAACAGGCCATGTTTGCAGATTTTCCTTAATCTTGCACAGGTGCTTTAAATTAGAGTCAATGGCTTGGTATTTCGGAGAGCTATTTTATCTAAGAGAAATGCCCAAAACATGGCCTGTTGGGGGTACTTGGGGACAGGGTTTGAGAACCACTGCCGTAGACCACTCAGACATTACAAACAAGGAGAGCGGTTGTGAAGAACGTCTCCTGCTTCTTGAATATTCTGTCCTAGAATTGTGCAATTTCCAGGGCAACATAACTGCAGAAGACAGTCCCAGCATTTGGCTGACCCCCATTTAGTACAAATTAGCCCCTAACTCAAAGGGGCCCCTAGAGCATCCCAAATAGTATGCCCCCCCCCCCCCTCCCCTTACCCAGCTTGTACACCTACGAGTTGACTGCATAAAGGTAGCGACCAAGCTATTTGCGGTCTCCTTCAGTGTTTAATAGTTGCACAACCTGCAGTGTTTAGATCAGAGGCTTTTCTCAACCGGGGTTCCACTAGAGATGCCCAGGGCTTCCCGCCGCGATCTACCGGTCAGTCTCAGGCAGCTGATGGGTAGATCACATCCATGGGCGTCCGCAAATAGGGGCAAGGTAGGGCACTTGCCCCCCCCTGGAATCATCAGGTGTTGGCTTGCAGACTAAGTGTTGTGTTGAAATGTCCGCCGCGGACTTTTTTTTTGAAACGTCTGTTTCTCTGCTGGCTGCTCTGAGCTCTCTGCTCTGTCCGGACACTGTCCAGCAGGGCCGCCATCAGGGGGTACAGCCGGTACACATGTACCGGGCCCGAGTGTCTGCAGGGGCCCGGGGCTCGGTGGCAACCAGGAAGTGTGCAGGAGAGGGGAGCCGAAGGAGATATAGTGCAGGTCTGCAGGAGAGATGCGGCCGTAGGCTAAGCATAGTTAGCTGGTATGGCTGGGACTCGGGAAATGGTATGAGGGAGGGACTTAGCCAATGAGCAACTGAAAGGCTGTTGAGGAAGCAGCAGGAGGCGGACTGCTCCGCCGCCTGCTGCTTCCTTAGCCAATAGGTACACAGAGTGCACTGTCCATCACTGAAGAGCCTCGTGCTTCCTGTCTTGGTGGGAGGGACAGAATTCCTCTGTAAAGAAGCTGCTGCAGAGATCGAGGTAAGTGGAAAAAAAAAAAAAAAAAAGTGTTTTTTACTGAAGTTTTTAGAAGACATGCGCAGTGCACAGCCTGCGCTCCCCTGATAATATCAATCACTGTATTGCCAGCCCTATTGCTATCCTTTTAGCAGAGTGAAGGTGAAAGTAACATTACACATGTGCAGCATAGGTGTCAGCTTATGTCACCATGTTAAAAGGACAGCACTATGGGTAGCATTACAGTGATTGTTATTAGTCCAGGTTCACTAAACTAGCCAATGCTCTGAAAAGCAATCCATGCGGATTGCTTTTCAGGCCCCTTTCACATGAGTGGTCCGATCAGGTCCTCCTGTCTGTTTTTTAGGCAACCTGATCGGACCGCCCATTGTTCTCTATGGATCGGCAGATTTAAATGGAAATGTGTCCGTTTACACCCGCCTGTCTCTGATCTTATCAGGCAGAACGGAAAGATGGAAGGGCCTCCATTCCCCTCCATCTGGCCGGATCAGTGGACAGTTGGGTGTAAACGTACGGCATGAGCAGACACAGGTCTGTCAGTTACCCGCTCAGCTCAACAAGGGATCCACGGACAGATCCCCTGCTGAGAAAAACTGGATCGGCCCCTGTGAAGATTGCAGCTAGAGTGCAGATAAGGCCGGCCATAGATTGTTTGAATTCTGTTTAGCAGAGACTGGCTGAGATTCAAACTATGTATGGACAGGCTGAATGTACCCAAGTTAATCAATCAATCAACTTGAGTACGACCAGCCTGTCAGATTTTACATACAATTATCGCTAGCAGCTCTTGTAGTCACTAGCAATAATTACTGTGTTCTCCTGGCAGGGGCGGTTTTCCCACCTCCCACTGGGAGAATACAATGGCTCCACAGCAGGGGTTCCCCCAACAACACTGTCTGTGTTAATGGGGGAATCAAGCAATTTTTTTCCTGCAACCCGTGGGACAGAGATGGGGGGGGGGGGGGGGGGGAATCATAATTTGGCCAAAATGGGGAAAAAGTGCTTGCTTCATATATACTTTAGTATGATACATAACTAGAACATCTAATATATATATATATATATATATATATATATATATAATATATATATATATATATATATATATATATATATATAAATAATCAATATAATTTGGACATTATAAGGCAACAATTGCAAGCTATTTACTCACAGTGAAATCCCCCCACTTCCTGTTCTGGTGACACTAAGACAGGAAGTGAGGGGAAATCTCATACAATGATATGACCCTATTAGATGTTCTAGTTATGTATAAAAAGTATATATAAAGCAAGCACTTTTTTTTCCATTTTTGCTAAATTATGGAAGAGTTAAAACCACATTCTTTTTTTTACCATCTGTGTCCCATTGTGAGGTCACGTAGGCGCTACAGTTAGTGAGAGAGAAATGCCCTTGGAGACAGTTGCCACCAGAACCGGAGTCCCAGGATGGTGGAGAAGGGACTGGAGGAGGAGGAGGATGTGGGATGAAGGAGAAGGGACTGGAGGAGGAGGACATGGGATAGAGGAGGATGTGGGATGAAGGAGAGGAGACTGGAGGAGGGGGAGGATGTGGGATGAAGGAGAAGGGACTGGAGGAGGAGGATGTGGGATGAAGGAGAGGAGACTGGAGGAGGGGGAGGATGTGGGATGAAGGAGAAGTGACTGGAGGAGAAGGAGGATGTGGGATGAAGGAGAAGGGACTGGAGGAGGAGGAGGATGTGGGATGAAGGAGAAGTGACTGGAAGAGGAGGAGGATGTGGGATGAAGGAGAAGTGACTGGAGGAGGAGGAGGATGTGGGATGAAGGAGAAGGGATTGGAGGAGGAGGAGGATGCGGGATGAAGGAGAAGGGACTGGAGGAGGAGGATGTGGTATGAAGGAGCAGGGACTGGAGGAGTAGGAGGATGTGGGATGAAGGAGAAGTGACTGGAGGAGGAGGAGGATGTGGGATGAAGGAGAAGGGACTGGAGGAGGAGGAGGATGTGGGATGAAGGAGAAGGGACTGGAGGAGGAGGACATGGGATAGAGGAGGATGTGGGATGAAGGAGAGGAGACTGGAGGAGGGGGAGGATGTGGGATGAAGGAGAAGTGACTGGAGGAGAAGGAGGATGTGGGATGAAGGAGAAGGGACTGGAGGAGGAGGAGGATGTGGGATGAAGGAGAAGGGACTGGAGGAGGAGGATGTGGGATGAAGGAGAGGAGACTGGAGGAGGGGGAGGATGTGGGATGAAGGAGAAGTGACTGGAGGAGAAGGAGGATGTGGGATGAAGGAGAAGGGACTGGAGGAGGAGGAGGATGTGGGATGAAGGAGAAGTGACTGGAGGAGGAGGAGGATGTGGGATGAAGGAGAAGTGACTGGAGGAGGAGGAGGATGTGGGATGAAGGAGAAGGGATTGGAGGAGGAGGAGGATGCGGGATGAAGGAGAAGGGACTGGAGGAGGAGGATGTGGGATGAAGGAGCAGGGACTGGAGGAGTAGGAGGATGTGGGATGAAGGAGAAGTGACTGGAGGAGGAGGAGGATGTGGGATGAAGGAGAAGGGACTGGAGGAGGAGGAGGATGTGGGATGAAGGAGAAGGGACTGGAGGAGTAGGAGGATGTGGGATGAAGGAGAAGTGACTGGAGGAGGAGGAGGATGTGGGATGAAGGAGAAGGGACTGGAGGAGGAGGAGGATGTGGGATGAAGGAGAAGTGACTGGAGGAGGAGGAGGATGTGGGATGAAGGAGAAGTGACTGGAGGAGGAGGAGGATGTGGGATGAAGGAGAAGGGATTGGAGGAGGAGGAGGATGTGGGATGAAGGAGAAGGGACTGGAGGAGGAGGAGGATGTGGGATGAAGGAGCAGGGACTGGAGGAGGAGGATGCGGGATGAAGGAGAAGGGACTGGAGGAGGAGGATGTGAGATGAAGGAGAAGGGACTGGAGGAGGAGGAGGATGCGGGATGAAGGAGAAGGGACTGGAGGAGGAGGAGGATGCAGGATGAAGGAACGGGACTGGAGGAGGAGGAGGATGGGGGATGAAGGAGAAGGGACTGGAGGAGGAGGATGCGGGATGAAGGAGAAGGGACTGGAGGAGGAGGATGCGGGATGAAGGAGAAGGGACTGGAGGAGGAGGATGTGAGATGAAGGGACTGGAGGAGTAGGAGGATGTGGGATGAAGGAGAAGGGACTGGAGGAGGAGGAGGAGGATGTGGGATGAAGGAGAAGGGACTGGAGAAGGAGGAGGATGTGGGATGAAGGAGAAGGGACTGGAGGAGGATGTGGGATGAAGGAGATGGGACTGGAGGAGGAGGAGGATGTGGGATGAAGGAGAAGGGACTGGAGGAGTAGGAGGATGTGGGATGAAGGAGAAGTGACTGGAGGAGGAGGAGGATGTGGGATGAAGGAGAAGGGACTGGAGGAGTAGGAGGATGTGGGATGAAGGAGAAGTGACTGGAGGAGGAGGAGGATGTGGGATGAAGGAGAAGGGACTGGAGAAGGAGGAGGATGTGGGATGAAGGAGAAGGGACTGGAGGAGGATGTGGGATGAAGGAGAAGGGACTGGAGGAGGAGGAGGATGTGGGATGAAGGAGAAGGGACTGGAGGAGTAGGAGGATGTGGGATGAAGGAGAAGTGACTGGAGGAGGAGGAGGATGTGGGATGAAGGAGAAGGGACTGGAGGAGGAGGAGGATGTGGGATGAAGGAGAAGTGACTGGAGGAGGAGGAGGATGTGGGATGAAGGAGAAGGGACTGGAGGAGGAGGAGGATGTGGGATGAAGGAGAAGTGACTGGAGGAGGAGGAGGATGTGGGATGAAGGAGAAGTGACTGGAGGAGGAGGAGGATGTGGGATGAAGGAGAAGGGATTGGAGGAGGAGGAGGATGTGGGATGAAGGAGAAGGGACTGGAGGAGGAGGAGGATGTGGGATGAAGGAGCAGGGACTGGAGGAGGAGGATGCGGGATGAAGGAGAAGGGACTGGAGGAGGAGGATGTGAGATGAAGGAGAAGGGACTGGAGGAGGAGGAGGATGCGGGATGAAGGAGAAGGGACTGGAGGAGGAGGAGGATGCAGGATGAAGGAACGGGACTGGAGGAGGAGGAGGATGGGGGATGAAGGAGAAGGGACTGGAGGAGGAGGATGCGGGATGAAGGAGAAGGGACTGGAGGAGGAGGATGCGGGATGAAGGAGAAGGGACTGGAGGAGGAGGATGTGAGATGAAGGGACTGGAGGAGTAGGAGGATGTGGGATGAAGGAGAAGGGACTGGAGGAGGAGGAGGAGGATGTGGGATGAAGGAGAAGGGACTGGAGAAGGAGGAGGATGTGGGATGAAGGAGAAGGGACTGGAGGAGGATGTGGGATGAAGGAGATGGGACTGGAGGAGGAGGAGAAGGACATGGGATCAGGAAGATGAGACTGAAAGAGGAGGCCATGGGATGGGACTTAGTGGGACTGCCAGTGGGCGGGCCCTGGGGAATGTTGATGGCCAGGTCTGGGGGTGGGGGGGGGGGGCCCAGGCCTAAAACTGTGTAAGGGGCCCCAAAATGTCTGATGGCAGCCCTGCTGTCCAGTGCCCTCGGCTCTGCAGCTCAGTCTTTCCGCCCTCCTCTTCAGTGATTGGCTGCCTGTGTAGTGTAGGTGTGTCTCATCATGTTGTGTAGATGGATCCGCCCACTCTAGTGCGAGCCACTGAGTGACATGCTGGCAGTCTGCCACTATGTAGATCTGGGCTGACACTGCCACCGCCCACTAAACTGCGAGCCGCCCAGTGATATGCTAATGCTACCTGTGCCTAGGCAACAAGAACAGCGAGGAACCACAGGTAACAGCAGTTAGTAGCAGCCAGGACTCCGTAGGTGGTGAGAGGAAGGATGATTGATGGGGAGCATGCCGGTGTAGGTGGGGGAGGTGTCACTTCTGCAGGCATGGCATGGAGTGATAAGTAATATGCTTTCCTCTACCTCCCTCTCTCTCAGTACTACTGCCTTCCTCTCAATCTTTTATGCCTTCCCTCTTTCTCTCTACTCCTGCTTCCATCCCTTCTCACTACTTCTGCCTCTGTCTTTCACTTTCTTCCTCTGCCTCTTCTGCTGCCTTCTATCTGTACTACCTTCTCTCTCTATACTCCTGTTTTGCTTCATTACTGAACTCCTTGCTGTCTCCTTAGTTCCACTACTACCTCCATCTCTCACTGGTTCTGTTTCCACATATGTGGCAAATAGTAAACATTGAGAGCATGGGTGTCCATAAAATTATGCCCCCCCCCTGAAAAAAGTTCTGCGGACGCCCATGATCACATCCCCCTTGCTGACACATGCAGAGCAAAGCAGGGAAGTGGCTCTGATAGTGCTAGTTGTAGCGCTTGTTCCCTGCCGACTCCACCCCTTCTGTTCATCCCAGGTGCTTGTATGTGACATGTCTTGGGATGGACAGGAGGGGAGGAGGGGCCGGAGGGAACACAAGAGGATTGATCACAACTGCTTCCCTACCATGCTCTGAATATGAAGGAAACCAGGACTGTAATGTGCCCTGCGTCCTGCATGTACTGTCCTCTCCTGCCTTACACTGTTTATCTCAAGTTTTACCCAGAATTGAGCATTTGTGCAGAAAAAGCAAGCACGAGTTTCAAATTAAATAGGTACATTTTAATACTGATTTCATTACTGAATGCAATTTCTAGAAATAATTGTTACATCAACAGCTTGCTGATCATACCGATGTTCTGTGAGCTGTAGATATGAACAATATTTCAGTGGTTCCCCCGAGATCTGAAACTTTTTTGGCAAGGCTTCCTCCAAGGTCAAAAGTTGAGAAACCCAGGTTTAATTGTGAATCAGACATCTCCTTAGAGGGTGCACATGGGGGGGGGGTCGTTAGCAGATGGTTTGGAAATTTTCATTTAAAATCAAGCTTTTTGCCCTGGTTCACACCTATGCATTTTTGAGTGCATTTTCAGTTTTGCAGAAACACACTACAGTCCATTTAACATGGTTTCCTATGGATGTAGTTCACATCCATGCATTTTATGGAAAGGGCCAGGCACCAAGCGATTTCCCCGACTTGTTCATTCCTCGACTTAGTTGGGGTAGGCGGAACACTTTGGTGGCGGTAAGTCAGCAACACATCTTGACTTTTGACCTCTGGGGACACGCCTGGTGACCTTTGGAGGAGGTCCCTATTCCAATCCCTGAGTCCAAACCTTGTTCTTCAAGGGGAAAACCTAACCCTTTTTTTGGTTCCATAGACTTCAATGGATCAACAATGTGTAATGAAAAATAGAATAGAAAGAACCGTTTCCATTGTAAAGATTCTCTAACCTCTCTTTCAGTAAAATAAAAAATATGTTACATTTCCTCAGTGACACCATTGAAATATGTGTCAAAGTACAACTGGCACCTGTTTCAAGAGGTATCCAATAAAAAAAAATATCTGGTGGGGGGAAGTTCTATATATAGTTGTGAATTCTTTCTGTAAATAAGTTTCGAAAATATTGCGCCCATTTTCTAAAAGTTTACTGTTACTGTGGTTTTACTCTACACTCTTCCAGGTGTGGGCGCTATGACGTGGTCACCGTTGGCTTGTGGGATAGTTTCTGGGAAATATGACGGTGGAATTCCACCATATTCTAGAGCGTCACTCAAGGTTTGTAATACTTTGTAAAGATTATAATAATGTAATGTAGTGCTACCCCCACAGGAGCCACTGGTTAGAGCTGGTTCTTCCCTAATAGTACAAAGGCGGCCCATCTACCACAAGCTAGGGTCGTAACTAGAACCTTCAGGGCCCCAGTGCAAGAAACCATGAAAGGCCTCTCTGGCCCCTGACCAGGGCCTTTTACTCCCATCGTGGGACCCTTTATTACGGACTAGCAGCAGGGCACCTTCCTGCCATCTTGGGGTCTCCCCACAGTGGCGGAACGCCACAACCCAGTTGCAAGTGCGACATTTGCGGCCCTGGTAGTTCCACCACTGGTGTTTGTAGTTTTTTTTTTATTTTTGTTTTTTTATTTTTTTACCATTTCATTTTATTATTATGTTTTACATATTTTTTTTACCACCCTGTCTAAACAGACCCCTGATGTCTCACTTTTTAGACGAAGAAAGGGACAGAGGACAGATTCATCAGCCTCAGCTACACAGAATAATTGAACAGGAGTAGCTCTGTACAGAGCTTCCTTGTTCATTCATAAACTGAAGCATAGTGAACACAGTTTACTATGCCCCAGCTATGAATAAATAAATAATAAAAAAAAACAAAAAACGGTACGGATCACTGACTCTATTTATTAAGACAGGGAAGGGGCCAGTAAATGACACATTTACCGGCTCCTTCCCTGCGCTCCATCCTTACAGATCTCTGCAGCAGCTGATGGGAGGAGGAAGCCCGGCAGCGATGAGTGGGGGGGATTGGGAGATGCGTGGGGCAGCCAGGGAAGTACACATGAGCCCGGGGCAGCGATAGGGAGGCGGCCGGAGCTGCATGTAGAGGAACCAATGCCCACCATTTCCCTCCTGAAGCAACTACTGAATGTTTGTAGGAGAGAGAGGAGGAGAAGCGGGCATTTATCGGCTACATGGAGGGATCGGTTTCTCTACAGGCCACTGCCCTCCTATCCAGGTGTACGGGGGGGGGGCGCACGTGCCCCCTGAAGCATGGGGCTGGGTCACAATGCCGACCCCTGTACGTACGCCCCTGCCACAAGCACCAGTCCATACACATCGGTTCCAGTCTAGGGGATGTCTTTCCGAAATGTATTGCCTGTAAAACTTTAAACAGGAGAGAGGTTTGGCCATGAGATACTTCAAAACGATCAGCGACGGCAGTGAGAGCACAATCTTCTGTCTAGTCTATCTCTCTGGAGGTGATTGGGGACATAGAACAGTCCAAGGCCTCGCCGCTGTAGATCATAACGCAATTCTCTCTGGCATCTGGTTACCTTGCGCCACTGTACAACTACAGACTAGTGACAAGGGTATGGTAACAACAAATATTTTAAAACAATGGAGTTTCCACTTATCAATATCTAACCCACCAACTCACTTCAAAATTAAGGTGGCCAACAATGCCCTGGAAAAAACGAATCTAAGATACAGGAACACTACAGCAGTTATATTATAAGGTTTTATCCAGTTTGGATGAAGACACAATTCATGAATTCAACAGTAAAATCAATTAATCTACAAAACAAAAAACAAAAAAAAAAACCACCTGTCAATCCCCCACCATTAAAAACCTGACAATGTCATCAGCCACCACCCTAGGCCAGACAAAATCCTATGAGCATGGATGAGCAACAGGGTGCTATGAGATTGATCTCGTATTAAGAGCCCACTGGATGGACAAAGTAAGCGTCTGCCAAGCCATATGTTAGAATAATCTGGTTTGGGCTGCAGACCGCAGAGGACTGGCTGGATCAGTTACTGGTCGTGGGTGGGTAGTTGTGTGGGCAGTGAGGAAGAAATCCCTTCCAGTAGGATGTACCTGATGGTGAATGGTGGACCCTCTTGGGTTCTCTATATTTCTGATATGGCCTTATAATCATTTCATTGAGAAGACTTGGTTAGGAAGGAAGGAGTGCCCAGAAAATTGCAACTTTTGATTTACGCTTTATAAAACATTTATCAAAAATGTAATCGAGTCGGCTAAAGATGCAGAGGCAACATACTATCTTTAGCCTTTACAAAATCTAGAAGTGTATAAATCCTTTTGGGGACCATTTCCATCCACTAGCATGCAGCTACAGTTCTGAAAAAAGTGGGGAGTCCATTCCCCCGAAAGGCGTTGGCTTGATGTAAATGTTTACAATTATAGTAAATGCTTTATGAGCCTTGCATCAAAAGTTGCAATTTTCTGGACACCGGCGCTTCTTCCTTCTTCTTAAACCAATAACCTGACAAAGTGTTCACAATGCAGTGAAGGTCGTTATGCAAAATCAATAATCTAGCACAGTGTTTCCCAAGCAGGGAGCTGTGGCGGGGATGGGGGACCTGATGTGTAGGGGATTCTTTGACGTGAAGGTGGGACTCTGATTTGAAGTGGGGGGCTTCTGGTGTGGTTGGGTGCATCATCCCGGGCTCAGGTTTCCCACTTATTGCCCTTTTCTTTCTGTTGTATTAATGAATTGCGTCTTTACCTAAACCACATAATTGAACTCCTGTAATGTTCCTGATCCTATTTTCTACAGTACATTAATCACATTCTTAATGAGGACTTCCAGCACTGGTGGTTCATGTCCTTTCTATGGGGGGTTCAGGGCTTGACAGCTAAAATGAATAGATGGAGCACACAGGAAAGGATAGTTTGACTCCCTCTAGTCTGGTGGGTGGTAGCTTTCATTCATGCGGACACAATATCGGCTGCTGTGTATGTATCTGATGCATATATACTCTAAGGATCTACAAACTTTCTAAACAAAGGGCCAATCTACTGTCTTTCAGACTTTAGGGGGGCCAGACTGTGGCCACTGGGAGTAGAAAAGGTCCCACCGTCAGTGGGAAAAAATAGTGCCCCATCATTTGTTTCATTGGGAGTAATTGTGCCCCGTTGTTGGTGTCAGTGGGAGGAATTGTATCTCATCATTGTGAGAAATGGTGCCCCATTGTTGGTGTCATTGGGAGAAATTGTGCTCCAACATTGCTGTCATTGGGAGGTATGGTTCCCCATTGTTGGTGGCATTGGAAGGAATTGTGCCGCATTGTTGGTGGCATTAGGAGGAATTGTGCTCCATCATTGGTGGCATTGGGAGGAATTGAATCCCATCGTTGGTGTTATTGGGAGAAATTTTGCTCCATCGTTGGTGTCATTGGGAGGTATGGTGCCATTGGGAGAAATTGTGCCCCATCATTGGTGGCATTGGCAAGAATTGCGCCCCATCGGTGGCATTGGGAGGAATTGTGCCCCATCGGTGGCATTGGGAGGAATTGTGCCCCATCGGTGGCATTGGGAGGAATTGTGCCCCATCGGTGGCATTGGGAGGAATTGTGCCCCATCGGTGGCATTGGGAGGAATTGTGCCCCATCGTTGGTGTCATTGGGAGAAATTTTACTTCATTGTTGGTGTCATTGGGAGGTATGGTGCCCCATTGTTGGTGGCATTGGGAGAAATTGTGCTCCATTGTTGGTGTCATTGGGAGGTATGGTGCCCCATCAGTTGTGGCATTGGGAGAAATTTTGCTCCATTGTTGGTGTCATTGGGATAAATTGTGCTCCATCGTTGGTGTCTTTGGGAGGAATGGTGCCCCATCATTGGCGGCATTAAGAGAAATTATTCCCCATCATTTGTGGCATTGGGAGGAATTGTGCCCCATCGTTGGTGGCATTGGGAGGAATTGTGCCCCATCGTTGGTGTCATTGGGAGAAATTTTTTCTCCATTGTTGGTGTCATTGGGAGGAATTGTGCCCCATCGTTGGTGGCATTGGGTGGAATTGTGCCCCATCGTTGGAGCCATTGGGAGAAATTGTGCCCCATCATTGGTGGCATTGGGAGGAATTATGCACCATCGTTGGTGTCATTGGGAGAAATTTTGCTCCATTGTTCGTGTCATTGGGAAGTATGGTGCCCCATTTTTGGTGGCATTGGGAGAAATTGTGCTCCATAGTTGGTGTCATTGAGAGGAATGGTGCCCCCTCATTGGTGGCATTGGGAGAAATTTTACCCCATTTTTTGTGGCATTGGGAGGAATTGTGCCCCATCGTTGGTGGCATTGGGAGGAATTGTGCCCCATCGTTGGTGGCATTGGGAGGAATTGTGCCCCATCGTTGGTGGCATTGGGAGGAATTGTGCCCCATCGTTGGTGGCATTGGGAGGAATTGTGCCCCATCGGTGGCATTGGGAGGAATTGTGCCCCATCGGTGGCATTGGGAGGAATTGTGCCCCATCGTTGGTGTCATTGGGAGAAATTGTGCCCCATCGTTGGTGTCATTGGGAGAAATTTTACTTCATTGTTGGTGTCATTGGGAGGTATGGTGCCCCATTTTTGGTGGCATTGGGAGAAATTGTGCTCCATAGTTGGTGTCATTGAGAGGAATGGTGCCCCCTCATTGGTGGCATTGGGAGAAATTTTACCCCACTTTTTGTGGCATTGGGAGGAATTGTGCCCCATCGTTGGTGGCATTGGGAGGAATTGTGCCCCATCGTTGGTGGCATTGGGAGGAATTGTGCCCCATCGTTGGTGGCATTGGGAGGAATTGTGCCCCGTCGTTGGTGGCATTGGGAGGAATTGTGCCCCATCGTTGGTGGCATTGGGAGGAATTGTGCCCCATCGTTGGTGGCATTGGGAGGAATTGTGCCCCATCGTTGGTGGCATTGGGAGGAATTGTGCCCCGTCGTTGGTGGCATTGGGAGGAATTGTGCCCCATCATTGGTGTCAGTGGGGGGAATTGTGTCCCATTGTTGGTGTCAGTGGGGGGAATTGTGCCCCATTGTTGGTGGCATTGGTCGGAATTGTGCCTCATCATTGGTGTCAGTGGGGGGAATTGTGTCCCATTGTTGGTGTCAGTGGGGGGGGGGAATTATGCCCTATGGACCAGATAAATGTAAGCAAAGGGCCGCATCTGGCCCTCAGACTGCAGTTTGGAGACCACCGCTCTAGATTGTGAATAGGGCTGATTTACAGTTAGTACATGGACATGCTGAAGGTTATTATGACAGTGAAGAAGACACTGCTGCAGCAGGGAGCTCATGGAAAAAACATTGATTCATAAGACTGATGTACCATTGACGTTTCCCAGAAGCCGTTTGTCCATATATTAATAGGATACTTTATGGAGTTCCTGTAAATGTTGTCTAATCCCTTGCTGTGCATGATTTTACAGGGTTATCAGTGGTTAAAGGACAAGATATTGAGCGAAGAAGGACGAAGGCAGCAGGCTAAGCTGAAAGAGCTTCAGGCCATCGCAGAACGTTTGGGCTGCACGCTCCCACAGTTAGCCATTGGTGAGTCTAGTTTAGTTTCTAGTACAAATACCTTCTTGTTGAACCTGGAGTGGTTACCTGTGAATGGAGCCGACCAGACAACTCGCAGGCAAGCCACACTCTTGTGTTTTGCTTGGACTGACGTGGACTGTGCAGATCTTTAATGCCAGGGACAGGATAAAATATATGCTTTTCACCTCATACTAAGCAGAGGCACCTGATTAAATTATAATTCGATAAATTGTGGAAATGTTTGAATTTCTGAGCCAACACTCAGAAGATGGAACATTTTTTCCCGGTAAATACGGCTGCATCTTTCCTGGGCTCAGTTCTTGTCTGTTCCATTGAAACTTCATCCATGTTGGACTCTTTGGCATCACGTTGGCTTTGAGTTGTGGTCGGCACATTACTAAAGATGGTTTGTTCTGTTTGCAGCCTGGTGTCTGAGAAATGAAGGTGTCAGTTCTGTGCTGTTAGGAGCCTCTAATGCCGACCAACTCCTGGAGAATATTGGAGCAATACAGGTTGGTACCAAACTATGGTGGACGATTCTTCTAGTGAATCTGCACTCTTTGCATGGTACTAGTGTAGCTTTCAACCCCGAAAGGGCCGCTGAGTTTTTCAAGGTTCCCTTCCCACTAGTGAAGCGACAGCAACAGTCACTTCTCTGGCTCAATGAAAAAGTCTAGGGGTTGCCTTTTTTTGTTGTATTTATCACTGAAAAACCTGGATAGGAAGCTGTGGGGATACCCCAGAATGCTGAACAGTAATAGGAGGGCACTCTTCACGATGCAGCGACTTCTTAGAGCAGTCCCTTCAACAATAGCTCAGGCAATGGACAGCAGTTGGCTACCATAAGCAATGTTCCAGGCCAAGCAAGCCTTCGTAATAATGCACCAGGGGGGTAACAACAGATACAGTCACCTAGGTCCTGCACTCAGGTTCTTGGGTACTCGGATGCCTCCCTCCAGTGTCAGGCAGACATTTACCAGGTAGACTCCCCAGACTCCTAGGTGATATTATCCTTCTTCATTTCCATAGGTTCTTAGAAAGTAGGCCCCCCCAGCTTTAGCAGAGCTGGAACCTCTTGGCAAATGTCAGCTGGGCTGCCTGGGAGGGCAGCAGTCCTATAGGCTGGGAACCCAGCTGCCTCTGGTCCCAGACTATTTATGTGCTCTGCAACCACCAACTGGACACAACTCCCCAGGGATTGACTGAGACCCCATAAATATTCAGGCTACTCATTTGAAGTGCTCCACTCCTATGTTCTGGGGCCTTCCAGAAAGCAGGGAGAAGCAATCAAGTCTGCACCCTGTGAGACCCTGATCAGACCAAAGTAATCAGCAATTGCTCCACTGATTACAGAGGAGCTCAAAAAAAGAGCTAAATTTACCTGACAACCTAGCACCTAACTAGGAAGTTGCTTACTCAGTTTTTAGGAGGACCTGTAATGCAGGAAGCTTTAGGAAGCTGTCACAAAGTTTCATCTATACACATATCATTGATAGAAGTAGTGGAAATTTGCTTCCTGTCTTGAAACCCTTTAAAAGGCCCATTCTCACTAAACGGTGGTACCTTAAAGGTGTGATTTTCGTTTCCAATAAAGGTTCCCATGACTTTATATGTCCCTAGTAGATTAAAAACACTCTGCAAAAATCTCATAAATATACCTGTAGACCATGCGCTTCTTCTCCTAAACCTGTCAGAAAAACTCCTGGTGTAAGCGACCCCTCCTGTCCTGCCTAGATACTAGCATATGCTGGACATTGGGCGCATAACCCCCCCCCCCCCCCCAGGACTACAGGGACGGGTTCAACGTGCCACTAGGCCCACCCCCTCCTTCCTTACTGAGCAAAAGGCTTTGCCTACCGAGATGTGGGATGTGCATCTCCCAGGAGGCAAAGAGAGGACAGTGCAGGTCATTTGCATAGGCAAATAATGTGCATGGGGGGGGCGGGGCCAGACAATTTAGTAAAAAACAAAAGCACTCATGTGCAGAGGACTGGTGGAGAGGAGGGATAATGTATTTGAGGGTAAAGGTCCGCTTTAAGGTTTATTATATTATTGTGTTCCGTATGCTATAAATTGCATTGTTCTGACTTGGCTTTTCTTCTCTTTTGATGCCGCAGGTCCTTCCAAAACTATCGTCTTCTATTATACACGAGATTGATAGTATTTTGGGCAACAAGCCATATAGCAAAAAGGACTACCGATCCTAATGCAGGAAGCCGCATTTCTGGACTGTCCTAGTTCTGCTCCAGTTCTTCTACTTGCCTGCTTTAAGCTTTACTCAATCCAAGTGGAGTGTGGTCGTATCAAAAAACAAAAAAAAAAAGAAATAACAAAAAAACACATTTCCAGATAACGCCAGAAAACTGTTCAATACGTATTATTAATGTGAAAATACCATGCGCTTAATGTATCCAAATCTCTGCTAATTTGTTTAGCTGCACAACAAGTAGTCACATAGGGCGGGCACTGTCTGTGGAAGCCGGATACCTTTCTTTTTAACGTCACTTTACAAGTACGGGCGCTCCATACCGTGGCGGCAGATGTCTTGTGATCTGATGATGCATGATAAAGTAGCCAATCAAATGTAAGGAAAAGTGACATCACAGACACCCCTACTTATTACTCTGTAATACATGGGGTGGTGATGCCACATCTGCAAATATACAGAAATCTTTTCAGATAGAGCTCCGACTTTTGAGGCATCACTTACAAATTGTATATTCAATTAAAGTTTTTATTTTTACAGAAATTAAAGCTGAACTCCAGGAATGAGTTAACTTCAAGGAGGTGCATGCCACCTCGTGGCCTCATCTCTTTAATATACATCTGACAGTTTTACGGAGCTCCGGGAGCACAGCTATCACTACACTTCCAGAGCTCTCACAGGAGAGACACTGCTCTCTCATACAAGAGCCGCTGTGCCTGCCCCTCCCCTTTGCTGTCCATTCACAGAAGCCTTTGTATTTTGTGAATAATTTTGCATAATATAAAGTGCTCTGTAATTGGGCAGGAGGAAGGGAGGGGCGGGAACAGTGGATGCATTCAACTCTACAGCTGTAGTAGCTGAGACCAGAAGGTCCAATGTCAGAGCGCTGGAAGGATAGCCATAACTATGCTGCTGGTGCTCAGTAAAAATAAAAATTGTAAATGAAAGAGATAAAGTCCACTAGGTGGACTGCTATGAGTTAAGTTCAACAAGGTGCATGCCACCTTGTGGATTCATCTCTTTAATTAACATCTGACGGTTTTATGGAGCTCCAGGAGCGCAGCTATCACTACACTCCCAGAGCTCTGACAGGAGAGACGCTGCTCTCTCGTACAGCAGCCACTGTGCCCGCCCCTTCCCTTTGCTGTCCATTCATAGAAGCCTTTGTATTTTGTGAATAAGTTCACATAATGCAAAGTGCTCTGTAATTGGGCATGTGGAGGGGAGGGGCGGGAACAGTGGATGCATTCAACTTTGCAGATGCCACATACATGTAAGAGAGTGTATAAAGCAATTTCCATAGATAAAATATGTCTGTTTACAAAATGTACATTCAAGTTTGAATGTATACAATGCGCTCTCTCTCAATTTTTGTACAAATAAAACCTTGAATTTTATATTTGTTGTAAGTGGCACCTCAAAATTCTAAGCGCTATTTGAAAAGATCAAAGTAAAGTCAGCTTAATAAATCCAGGCTCCCTCCCTCTAAAGCACGATGATAGTACTTGAAGGATGTACTGGTAAAGGAAGAAGTTAGTCTATGTCAGGGTTTCTCAACCAGGGTTCCGTGGAAAACTAGGGTTCTCCAGAGGTTGCTCGGGGTTCCATTTAGCAATGAACAGTTTCTGCCTCGCAGATAAGTTCCCACTGACCCCATTGATCTTTTTAGCTAATTCTTCCCAATGCCCACAAGTGTAAGAAGCATTCTTCCCCCTGACCATCACACTAATGTATCATGAGTTGTTACATAGTTACTACCCACCATTCCACACGGATCTCTGGATTAACACAAAGAAGACCCCTAAGGTTACAGAAACCACCAGACACCCATGCAAGGTCCCACAGAGGAAATCTGATCATTGATGTTACATAGTTACATAGTTAGTAAGGTTGAATAAAGACACCAGTCCACCCAGTTCAACCTGAGTGATTGTGATGTAGATATAGTATTTTTTTTTAGCAGGGGTCTCCTGAGACCAGGAAGGTATTGTCCCTTCATGTTGAAAAGGTTGAGAAAGGCTGGACTATATACTTATGTAACCCTTGTGTTCTGCATTGGTATCCTTCCAGCAAGATTTTTTGGGAAATGATGAGAATCCAAGATCTCTTGAGAAGACCCTCCAGTTCATTGCAGGATTGTCTTCTCACAAGGTGTTAAATATTATCGTTTCCAGGATATTCCAGGAGTGTGAGGTCATCCTCGCCTTACTGTTGATATCACCAGCACATCAAATAAAAAAATAAAAAAAATCCATAAGTGAACTTGTCAAAAAGAGAGGTCCACTAAAGTGAGGGCCACGGTTGTCCAGACCCCAACTTTGATAGGACAAACCCAGAAGACCCAACCAAGAGACCACCCTGGTGCACACACCCGCTACCCACATAGAGGGCAAACGCACCCACCAAAACCCGTGCACTCCAGTGCTGCCAGCACCAGGAGAACAAGCTCCCCCAAACTCCAATCTGCATGATTGCATGGTATACATGGTATAGGTGAGAGTATATAATCTCTTTTATATACAGCTGCACATCACAAGTACTATTCGACAGTGATTTTTACCAAGGTTGGGTGCCTGGGTATAATAAGCAGACCTTTTACATTACTACAAGCTTTAAGGGTTGATGTTTTTTTTTTTTTTTTACCTTTTAATGCCCCTATCTTGCTACTGGATGGGATATGAATGCACAAAAGGGGTGCCGCTACGCTATGCAAGTGACCACCGCACTTCAATTTGTTCATCTTGGTGAACTTGAGCTTAATTTGAGTATTTATTTGCATTGACTGTTTATGACAAAAATCGGGGCTGTTGCTTTTGGCAAAACGCTCTGGTTTTCCATGTTGCGTATTACGTACGTAGCCCTTACTCGTTCTTTTAAACTCGTTGAGGAAGAACTGGAATTTTACATATTGAAAAGTCTTTAAACTCTGCTTTAAATCTTATACCTCATTGAGGGAAACAAGTCTTGTTTAACAGCTTGATTTAAATTTTTCCTCAATTTTCTTTTTTTTTTTTTTTGCAAGTGTCTTCAATAAGTCTTAGAAATATGTACATTTTTAATTTCTGGGTTGCTATGTTTTTATTTTATTTCTTTTATATTTTACTATCTCTTAATCAGGGATGAGCGATTTGTCGTGATTTTTCTGCTATTGCGGCCTATTTGACGGTTTGAATCCCCTCAGCAGGACCAGTCAGTATTTTGCGTTTGGAACAAATCTATTTTTTTGGGGGGATCTTCTTTTATTTCTGTTTATGTAAAACTTTGCATATCTTTTTAGTCATATCTTTGTCACAGACTTGAAGTTTGAACACAGAGTTTGTTTTTTTGGCCTACTAAGAGACGCTTGCACTAGACTGATAATTACCTATGTGCGGGCGTATTTAACGGGGCAAAACGCACAGAACGGTAAACCCTGGCAATTAATAAAGCCCATGTAACCAACCTTACGGATATTGGATTGATTGCTATGGGTTACTGCTTGTTTGCATGTCGTCATTGCTCTATGCACGGCCTTATTTAAGGAGCACTAGGGGGAGTCGAAGCAATTTAAAGTAATAACCGCTCATGCCCAACAAAGGCAGCCATTTTGAACTTCTTGGCACCAGTTGACGTCGGTAAGACCAGTGTGCCTTAGTGGTGACACTGATTGCTAGGGAACATTGTACACGGCTGCTTAATGGCCATCAGCCGCGTGTTTGCGTGAATCACAGGTTTTGGTTTTGTAGCCCAAGGGAACTGAATGCACATACAGACCCCTAAAAGGGACTTGTACACTCTTAGCTTTGTACGGACACACAGCTATCACATTTTTTTTACATTAGATCAAGCTTTGCCCACCACGTGGTCCATGTGTAAAAGGAAATTCTGCTTTGATGTCACAGATTGGTGTACTCAGTGATTAATACAATAGTAGAAGACTTTAGCCTTGTATTGTTTGTAGCACCAATCCATATAGGGTGGGGGGGGGGGGGGGTGGGGGTCTGCTTTTTCCTAGCAGTGTGTTTATTTCTAATCATCTTTTCTGGGAAAAGATTCAAAGCGCACAATTGTGATGTACAGCACTAAAAAAAAAAAAAAGATGGACTTTTTATGTTGCACATCATCTCAAATAATTGTATGGGGGAAGGGGGGTAGGTAGGACTTTAGGAAAGGCTTTTTTTTTATTAAGCTGCACAATCTCTATGGTTACTGTTTAAGTCTGCTTCATCGATCGTGCGGTTATAATAGAGCAAGTCAATGCTTCTGGGTGCAGCTTTGGCTTTAATGGAGGAATTAGAAACCTCCTGAGTGTCCATGAAGCCGGTGCCCAGAGTAGTCTTTGAAATGGTAGATATTTCATTGTCTGTAAAATCTGACTTTACCCCAAAATGTTTGATTGTTGTGTCCCTGTTGGGGAGATTTGCCCCCGGTTTCTGTCCTGGTGGGGCCCAAGTCAATTCTGTAAGGTAAATTGCCCTCGCTAAAATCCAAATGTTCTTTATTGATCAATTGTTAACATGTTACAACACGCTACTACTGCATGTTTGAACTGGAAAATCAAAACTGGAAATATAAGTAAGGGACGCAGCCCGTGTTAAGTATCCTGGCATTGCTTGAAAGCCTTATTTTGGAAAATTCTTGGTCACCATTAACATGGTCTTCTAGGAACATCAAAATCTTGAGCCTACTCTAAAAGGTCAGGTGTTCCCAATTCTGCTCATCCATTGGTTTTCTTAAGCAGCCTTTCTCAACATTCTTACCCCAGAGTTACATAGTTACATAGTAGGTGAGGTTGAAAAAAGACACAAGTCCATCAAGTCCAACCTATGCAACCAGAGGAATCCTTGAAATAATTTCCAGGTCTCAAGGAACCCCTGGTAAGATTAGTTTGTTGTTTTTTTTTTTTTGGGAAAATGCCCCTTACGTTGGTGGTTAGCGGGAAGGATGCCATCTTTACAGTGGTGGCCAAAATGACACACTGGCAGTCGTACTGATGCCTCTGCCAAGTTGAATTGGACCTGGAACAGCGCAGTCACCATCAAATGGAAAGTCAGTTTGCCACAGCTCAAGGAACTCTAGGGTTCCCCGGAACCCTGGTTGGGAATGGCTGCTTTAATGATTTGTTAAGTACACCCCTAATCATTCGGAAACAAACAAACTCATGCATTTCCATTACAGTCTATAGAAAGTTGTAGTGGGAGATGTATATCTTGAGGGCGGGGAACTACAGAAAGAGGCTTCAAGCCTTCACAGACCCGTTGTGGAAGCGATGCTCATTCTTATGCCGTGTACACGCGACCGGACTTTTCGACCAAACTGGTCCGACGGAACGAATCCGTCGGACAATGCGATCGTGTGTGGGCTTCATCTGACCTTTTCTTTTCGAAAAATCTGTCGGACTTTAGAAATAGAACATGTTTCAAATCTTTCTGACGGAATCGAGCCCGATCGAAAAATCCGTTGGTCTGTATGCTAGTTCGACTGACAAAAAAAGGACGCAAGGGCAGCTATTGGCTATGAACTTCCTTATTCTGGTCCGGTCGTACGTCATCACGTTCGAAACTATCGGACTTTGGTGTGATCGTGTGTAGGCAAGTCCATTTTATTGGAACTCTGACGAAAAGTCTGGTTGTGTGTACATGCATAACTGAAGAGTAAAGGCGGCCAAGTAAGTCTTGTTTTAGAGTGGCTGTAGGGTTTTTTGAGTACCATTAGCAGTCCCCTGAGTAATTTTACTTGTCTGCAGTGGGCTTCGTAAAGGGGTGTAAAGGCCTTCTACACACCACTCAGCAAAATTGTATAATCTCAACTGTATTTAAGAGTCTCACTGTTGAGTTCTGTAGGCATCTCAATTTATATTTCAAAATCAAAACTTGTTGAATACTCAAACTAGCCCAGGGAAATGTTTGAGCCACTGCAGTTGATTTTATATATATATATATATATATATATATATATATATATATATATATATATATATATATATATATATATACAGTGTTTCTAGATGTTATCAGCTTTTCACAATGGAAAACCTTTGAATGATGAGGGCTGACCCACCTCTCTATCAGCCCTAAAACAAGGTGTGTGGACTTAAAGTAGATCTTCAGCCTAAAGTATAAGTGATGTTACCCAGAGTCTCCATACCCCCCCCCCTTTTTTTTTTTTTACAGTTGGACATTTTTTATTTTTTTTATTTTAATGGTGCCATTTGTGTTGCCTAAGAAAGAATGAAGTTTTCTTGCCTTGTGCTGCAGGGCTTGGGGTCCTGAGCTGTCTTTACCGTCTTTGTGCATGCACAGATGTGCTTAGGGACTCTGCCAGGACCTGAAGGCTGGGCAGAGCCCTTCCACACATCTGCACATGCACTTTAATGGGGGCACCGAAAGGGGGGAATGGAGCTGGTACTCAATGGGACAGAAGTTCTGCTTTAACCAATAGGTTGGAAGCCTTCAACAGTGTTTTCCAAAGTCTGTATTTGCATAGCAATCCACAAAAGGTTTCAAGGCTCACTGGCCACTCATGAAGACAATAGGAGCAAAGAGCTCCTGTTGTCTGTTCTGTGGCAGGTTTGTTAGAGGGAACAGACTTGATTTATCTAGGACTCCCCGAGTCTTAAGCTGGGATGTCGCTTTCATAGAAGGTGAAAATGGCACACTAAACACTATTATATTTGAATAGGCAGACTTTGTCTTTCTTCAAGGAAGCTTGGGACTGGCGTCTAATACAAGGGTTCGCTTTTAATGATGAATAACCATTTAACAGTCTACAATGTGTTCTTGGTAGCTTTGTTTTAAGTAGATGCACACTGGCCTTTTGGGTTAAGGTTCCAAGCCCAAGGCCAATGCAATAATTATCACAGCAGAGGCGCTGCCAGGATCTTGTGTAGTAGCTCATAAAAGGCTTATTACTGCTAAAATTTCCTGAAGGATAAAAGGTTGCAGTGTAGTATCTACTAAATCTATGGAGAGCTGGCAACTTCAAAATCCTTTAGAAGTCTCTATTTACGGCATGATAGTGACTTAAATAGCAATCTAATTGGTTTTGGTACGTATGGAGGAATAGGTGTAGCCAGGAACTGGTAAGGGAACAGGGAAACCTTGGCTTATGTTGTCGATAGCAATGGCCCTGTTTAGATTCAGGCTTTGCCCATCATGGTGGTCATATCCCCGTGGCATGTACCACAGCACTGGACTTGTATAGCATCCTGCGGCTAACGCACTTGTTACACCACATATCAAGGTGATCGCTGAACGCAGGATCCCAGTGTTTGATGCAAGCATTACGGGCTGGCCCTGGTGTTATGAGCCCTGTTATGGTTTCCAAGAGGGTAACTGATCCAGAAGCTGCTCGTCAGCCATAAGTTGATAAGTGGTTATTCCAAGAAAGAAGGAATAGTAAAAAAATAATGTCTTTCCCAACAGGAGAAGGCAGTGGCGTCACTAGGGTTGGTGCCCCCCCCCCCCTCAGGCTCTCTCCTATTTAGCCTGCCACAGTGCCCTGCAGGGAGCTGGGTAGGCTAGTTTTGGGCTGGAACCCCAAACCGGCCCCTCCTACTTGAGGTCCACACCCCCATAGCGACGCCATTGGGAGAAGGGGTCCATCACCTAAGGATACTAGAAAAAAAACAGTGGAGCCCCACAGACTGTTCAGGGATATAAGGATATGGGGGGGGGGGGGGGGGCGGAGTGTTGGCCGTTCCAAGCAATTATCAGTCACTTGAAGGTAGTCGGTCACTTGAAGGTAGCATGTATAACCCATGGTCTACGAATGTACTCCGGTGTCCCAATTAGTTTTGGGTGCTGCAGCAAGGGTTAACAAGAACCTGCCACTTAAAATTAGTCTCCAATATCTCCAAACACGTTTGCTCAGCTTAACTGTCGTTATGCCAAGATTAAAAACAAAAAAGAAACTTTCTTCCTAGACCTCTGCTTGTCCAGGAGCACTCGGTCTCCTAAATGAGCATCTTGCTTCTAGCAAGGTTGAAATGCATGATTTTAATGAATTTCACGGTCATGATGCTGCGTAATTAATGCAGCTTCCATGTTTTATGCCGGATAATTACTAAGACAACAAAAAAGAGTATATAATCTGCTTCTGAAGCGTAAGGAGAGCATCACTGTCATTCTAAAAAGATTTGCCCGTAGCGCCATGCCTTCTGCTATCTACATTGCCATAGTCACGAAGAACCGCTCCCCACCAAGGGGGTTAAATGGACATTAAAGACATTAAATGTCTTATTACATTATAGCCTGTCCAAGGTCTTTATTCACCAGGTATCATGATATAACCCCTTTGTTGAAATGAGCTTTGCCATCAGAATGGGCAGAAATCAAGAGACTCCTCTTCCGCTGCACCACCAGCATCTATAAAGTGTTTGCAGCCGGTTAGGAATATGTTGAGTTTTTTTTTTTTTAATTCAGTTTTCTTTACCTTGGCAAAGTTTTTCTCTCAAGCTCTTGTAAAGCTAAAATTCTGCAGTTGAGAGAGACTGCAGTTTGAGCTATAGTTTATTGCAGCCTAGCGGAAAAGTTATGTGGCTTGTAACTTGAGTACTCCTACACGTGGCGAGTTTAAAGGGGGGGGGGGGGGGTTCAAATAAAGAAATAAAGCTGAAGTCCAGGAATTTTATCCACTTTGGAAAATGTTCTGGATTACTAGGGTTTAAGTCCAAAGAAGGTGCATGCCACCTCGTGGACTTATCCCTTCAATTTACACTTTTAGGGCGCACCGGGAGCATAGCTCTCGCTATGCTTCCGGGGCTTCAATACTGGAACTTCCGGTCTCAGCTCCAGCAGCTGCAGAATCGCATGCAGAAACATAATCCAACAACCATGTGTATTTTAAAAAATAGGGCAGATAAAAGTCCTATTGTGTGCTGGTGGCCACCACAGACATTACACATATATCTCATGCATTCATGCACTCACACTCATCAATTAAAGTCACTAGAGACCCGGGTCTATACTATTTCACTGGAATTCCAGAGCCGGATTGGCTACATGGGTGGGTAGACTAGGTCCTTGTTAGATAAAGTGCAAGTGCTAATAAACAACAAAAGTCCCCTCGGATGTGAACCAATGGCTGGTTAGACATATATATGTGTCATTCAACCGGAGCCAAGGAAGGAAACGGTGTCCTGGTTGTGTGGTGAACAATGGCAACTCAAGCAACCTCACATAGAGGGCTTTTAAGGATGGACGGAAAATGGCCATAAACAAAATGCCTCATGAATGTGAGGGTACATTTTAGCTCACCGTCTGACGTCTTCAGTGAAGAAGAAGTAGAGCCCAAAGGAGTTGCTGATGGCCGCGTTCGTGTGGGTTTGAGAACACGTTCATGCGGTATTAGCTTGTTGTGGGCATGAGCGGATTACTTCCGGGTATCCTCCGGCAGAAGGTAAGGTGAGTCACAAGGGTCAAGCTTGTTAGTGTCTCATATCCAATGGTATAAGCAATCCGGAGAGACGCTCGGCGTCCGTGTTCACCGCAGAGGTTTCACCTGATGTCCCAAATCTTGATTGATCCGATCAGGATCGTTAGAGATGTTCACATCCAATTTGGAAGGATATTGTAGTTAGAGTGTGAGAGTCTGTGTGCCACCTGCACATGGGTCAAATAGCATTTCCTTCCTTGGCTCCGGTTGAATGACACATATATATGTCTAACCAGCCATTGGTTCACATCCGAGGGGACTTTTGTTGTTTATTAGCACTTGCACTTTATCTAACAAGGACCTAGTCTACCCACTCATGTAGCCAATCCGGCTCTGGAATTCCAGTGAAATTGTATAGACCCGGGTCTCTAGTGACTTTAATTGATGAGTGTGAGTGCATGAATGCATGAGATATATGTGTAATGTCTGTGGTGGCCACCAGCACACAATAGGACTTTTATCTGCCCTATTTTTTAAAATACACATGGTTGTTGGATTATGTTTCTACATATTGTGACACAATAAAGTTTTTGTAGGTTCAACTGTTTGTTCTTGAGCGGACCATCTTTTTTTGGGGGGGATCTCCTCTTGACCCCTTCCTTCCCTTTCTTACATATGCCTTATGGTCCATTGAACAACCATTTGACAGCTAGTCAGCTACATACCACTGAGTTAAATGATCAAAGATACGGGTGACATGAGAGACATATTAATCTGATTAATTACCACAGTGGGAGGGAATTCCCCTCCCCCCGTTTGTCACCCTAGAACCTACTATTGGATGACTTTAAGGTGTTCTCTCCCCCCCTTTTTTTCAGAATCGCATGCAGCCACTGTGCCCGGCCCTTCTTCCCTCCTGGCCAATCGCAGAGCGCTTTGTGTTAAGTTTGAACTCGTTCACAAAATACAAAGGCTCCTGTGAATGGGCAAGCAGAGATGCTGTGTGTAAGAAGGTCAGAGCTCGGGAGTGTAGTGATACAAACTTCAACATTTCTCTTGCTACAATTGTATTTTTAACCATTTATCTGTTTACGGTTATCTTTTTTTTTTTTTTTACAATAGGCTTTTACTTTTTTTTTTTTTTTTATATATATACGATTTGTATACGATCCACTTAGCATTTGCTGTGATCTGTATGATCCAATGAAGTGATGGAAAGTTGCAGAACTTTTGGCTTTGCTTGCTAAGTGCTCTTTTATCACATATCTGCTTGTCTTGCTTTCAGTTTATATTATTATTATTAAATTCATTGTTACAATATGATGGACTGGCAGAGGTGGTGATCTTGTGTATAATAGAAAAGGCAACTATTGTCGATTTATTTTTATGGGGATGAATGTTCCACATGGACATCTGTTTTGCAGATGCACTAGATTACCAAAAGTATTGGGACGCCTGCCTGTATACACACGTGAACTTTAATGGCATCCCAGTCTTAGTCCGTAGGGTTCAATATTGAGTTGGCTCCACCCTTTGCAGCTATAACAGCTTTAACTCTTCTGGGAAGGCCGTCCACAAGGTTTAGGAGGGTGTCTATGGGAATGTTTGACCATTCTTCCAGAAGAGAATTTGTGAGGTCAGGCACTGATGTTGGACGAGAAGCCCTGACTTGCAGCCTTCGCTGTGAGGTCAGGACTCTGTGCAGGCCAGTCAAGTTCCTCCACCCCAAACTCGCTCATCCTTGTCTTTATGGACCTTGCTGTATGCACTGGTCCAAATCATTTGTTAGAGGGGGGATTATGGTGTGGGGTTGTTTTTCAGGGGTTGGGCTTGGCCCCTTAGTTCCAGTGAAGGGAACTCTTAAGGCGTCAGCATACCAAGACATTTTGGACAATTTCATGCTCCCAACTTTGTGGGAACAGTTTGGGGATGTCCCCTTCCTGTTCCAACATGACTGCGCACCAGTGCACAAAGCTCAGTGCACAAAGGTCCATAAAGACATGGGTGAGCGAGTTTGGGGTGGAGGAACTCGACTGGCCTGGACAGAGTCCTGACCTCAACCCGATAGAACTCCTTTGGGATGAATTAGAGTGGAGACTTCGAGCCAGGCCTTCTCATCCAACATCAGTGCCTGACCTCACAAATGCACTTCTTGAAGAATGGTCAAACATTCCCATAGACACCCTCCTAAACCTTGTGGACGGCCTTCCCAGAAGAGTTGAAGCTGTTATAGCTGCAAAGGGCGGAGCCAACTCAATATTGAACCCTACGGACTAAGACTGGGATGTCATTAAAGTTCATGTGTGTGTAAAGGCAGGTGTCCCAATACTTTTAGTAATATAGTGTATATTCTCAAGCCGGTCTTAAAGCTGAACGCAACTCCTTTGTAAAAAGTGCAGCCACACCATGAGTTAAGTCCAGGGAGGTGAATTACATCTCCTGAACTTATCTCTAAAGTTTTTATATGACAGGTTTGTGGTTCTGCCGGAGCATACACTGACACTCGGGGCTGTGATAGAGCAGAGAGAGGTACACAGAACATCTATTCCCGCTCCTCCCCTCTGTTTCCCCTTCAGAGAAGCCCTTGTATTTTGTGAATGAGCTCACATAATACAAAAGGCTTCTGTGATTGGGCAGGAGGAAGGGAGGGGCAGGCATAGCAGCTGCAGTAACTGTAATGCTGAAGATGCCTATACCTGAAGCATCCGGGTCAGGCTCCTGGAAGTACAGCAATAGCCGCCTTCCTGGAGTGCAATAATCAGATGTAAATAATAGAGATAAGCCCAGGAGATGTCATGCAGCTCCTTGGACTTAACTCATAGTGTGCCTTCACTTTTTGCAAAGGAGCTGAATTCCTGGAGTCTTGGGACAGATTTCTCCTATGGCAAGTCCAAGTCTAGTTTGGCTGGTTCTGTTATCACCTGACTTGGACTTTTCATATATAGCAGTGAAGACGTTTCCTGGAGTAGCGACAGTTAGTAAAGCTGGCCATGCACGGCTTACATTTTTGGCTGAATTGGCCTGAAATTTGGGCCTTAGGTGGCCCTGTTGGCACAGCTCAGCTTAAAAAAAAAAAAATTAACAGCCAGGTGGAAAATTGTTGGTGAAACAGAGACTGTATCCAATCAAATGGAGTCACTTTTTGGGTATTCAGACAGTTGCAGGTACCGTCTGTCTGAATACAATAGCCAGCAGTGCGTGGATAGAGGACCGTTTTAGATTTATTTCTCTTGTACATCCTGTGGGCTGAAACAGAGAAATCTGGATGGATAGCTTTTTGACTCCACAGAAGCAGAGCTGTATTTGCAAAATCAGACCCTTTACCTTTAGTTGCGCCCCCCCCCCCCCATAAGCCCTTCTGTAAATGAGGTCTCACATAGGGGATATAGTAGCAATTAATCTGCCTTAACCCAACTGATAGTTGCCATTGAAGTGCAGTCTGCTGCTAGTAGCCAAGGCAAACATTGATGAATGCCTGCAGTCCGTACAAAGTCAGGAAAGACAGCTTTGGATGAAGCCAGTGAATGTAAAATACAGCTCTGTCCCATGTAGTGATTTTACCAATTCTTCTTTATTTAAGTGAATTTGCACCTTCGATCACGTTCATATTCAATAAATTGTTTAGTTAAAATAGGTGCCAAGCTGGCCCAAACAAACTACTGCACTAACAGGTGCACTTGTTGGGCCTCCAGTATATATAGTATACAGCGCTGTGTTCTGCCAGAGGGATGAAAACTTCCCGTCTGACTCCTGGAACAAAATCGATTAGGAAGAGCACTGCTTGGCCATTCACAGGAAGCTTTGTATTCTATAATTGACTTAGAGGAAGCTAATTGTAGAATACAAAGCTTCCTGTGAATCGAGGGATGAGATCACAATCCCTACCGAAGCCAATCAGAGCGATTGGCTTCAGCAGGTATCGTGATGTCATCCCCCTTTCCCCCCAAGAGGAAGCTTTGTATTCATTTATAAAATGCAAAGCTTCCCATGAATGACTGAGCGGAGCTGAGCCCGACTTGATTTTGTTCTGGGAGTGGGACTGCTTTTTGTGTTTTAAAGCTTATTTTTGCCCCAGCAACATTATCTCCATCATTAGGTCTCTGTACTTCTCAATACAATGCATGGCTGGTGGGAGGGCCACCAGGATAAAAGTCTAGGGTGGGCATCACCTTAAACTTCATATCATAATATTACTGTATGATGATGTATAGAGTATTGTTGGGTCTTCCTATGGCATCGGTCAGATTTCATTACAGCATTTTAGTGCATTTACCTCGCCTGGCTGTCGCAATCACTGATTAATTTTATGGAACGTACAGCAAGTGCACAACAAGGCACATTGATAAAAGACATCACCAGCGGGCACATATCCTACACACTGCAGCAAATGACAGCCCCTCATACATAGCCTGTGTAGTCCAGCTCTAGGACCATGTCCAGCAGTCGTGTTGCTGGTGGGGTAAGTCACCGGTGATAGATAAGAGAGCGCTCTCACCTGACCTTACGACACGGCTGTCTTGCTAGCAGTAATTCTGCAGAATCTCACTGACCAGTAAGGGAGCACCAATGGAGAGACACTTGCTAGTCCAGCCAGCGAGGGGGTGGATAGTACAGCAGTAGAGGACTGGTTTTGTATTGGATCTGCTAGTACGACATGCCCCTAGGCTTTGTATAATTCATGCACAGGTAAGGTAAAGCCTAGGTCCACATTTAATGTCCCTTTTAAATAGTTTGTTCGAGCCAAGCTGACCCAAACAAACTATTTACTGGACTGTAAATGCGTTGTGTGGTGCCTCAGCTATATACAGCGCTGTGTTCCGGCAGTGGGAGGAGAACTTCCTGTCCCACTCCTGGAACAAAATAGTTGGGCTGAGCGCAACCATTCACAGGAAGCTTTGTATTCAATTAATACAAAGCGTCTTCTGGCTGGGGGCAGAGATTGTGACATCATCAGGCCCACCCCCAGAGGAAGCTTTGTTTTCTTTGAATGAATACAAGGCTTCCTCTGATTGGCTGAGGGCAGTGCTCATGACAGTATCCACCCGCCCCAGAGGAAGCTTTGTATACAAGGCTTCCTTTGATTGGCTGAGGCAGAGATCGTGACATAATCCGCCCGCCCCAGAGGAAGCTTTGTATTTGAATACAAGGCTTCCTCTGATTGGCTGGGGTAGAGACTGACATCATCCACTCACCTCAGAGAAAGCTTTGCATTCTTCAAATGAATACAAGGCTTCCTCTGGCTGGGGCAGAGATTGTGACGTCATCTGCCCACCAAAGAGGCAGCTTTGTATTCCTTCATAGAATCAAAAGCTTCCTGTGAATGGCTGAGCAGCACTCGGTTTCAACTGTTTTTTTTCTGGGAGTGGGATGGGAAGTTCACATCCCTCCGCTGAAACACGGCACTGTATGCTGTATGGAGCTGAGGCCACATACATTTAACAAAACTACCCAGCAAGCACACCTGTTAGTGCAGTCAATATTTTTTTGGGCCAGCTTGGCCCGAACAAACTAGTTAAAGCGGAAGTAAACCCATCCATGAAGCAGTTTCATTTCCGGCAAGTGCTGGAAATGTAACACTCCCATTGGTTGTGCTCTCAACCAAACTGTCAAACCATGCAATGGCTGGTGTCATAACTGATCGGTGCAGCATCATGGCAGTTGTAGAGTAAACAGAGGCCAAGATGGCAGCTTCCTTGGCTGAAAAGGATAGGAGGGTTTACTTACACTTTAAAGGGACATTAAACATGGAGTTAGGCTTTAAAGCAGGGGGTCTCAAACTGGCGGCCCTCCAGCTGTTGCGAAACTACAAGTCCCATCATGCTTCTGCCCGTGGGAGTCATGCTTGTAACTGTCAGCCTTGCAAGGCCTTATGGGACTTGTAGTTTTTCACCAGCTGGAAGGCCACCAGCTTGAGACCCTTGCTTTAAAGAATCTCAGTAAGGAGGCCGAATAACCTGCATTGTCCACTTGTTTTTACACTTGTGCATTATCCTAAAGTCCAAAGGAAGTTCATAGCATTGCAACACAGATCTCAGAAGCGGTACACAAAATGTTCAGATCTAGAATGAACGATAACACTAACAAAATTATATGTTCTCTTAATATTTGTATATTGCAACACAAGGTAAAGAATGCATTATGATGCACCTAAAAGAGCGCTAAAACTGCATGCCGGTGTCACTGCTGAAGTGGGAACAGACCTGCCAGCGGGGTGAAGGGTCAGCCTGCTAATTCCTAAACTAGCCACCCCCCCATGTCACGTTCTCCGCATACATGAGTTTCCCTGGAGGGCGCTTATAAGCGGAATAATGAGCATCCAGTCCAAGCCGACATCTTCATCTAATTAATAAAAACTCCATTCTTCACCAATGTTTTATCACTTCCTCTGATTTCCACCAGTAACCACTTTGTGAACTATTTTTACTCCATTTAATGCTGTACTTTCTGTTTTACATTTCAATTTGGCAGCTTTTTTGTATGTGCTTATCATATAATCTCTATATATTTTTCTTTATAAATCACAATTAGATTGCTCCTGCTGGCTGAACCCCACTTGGCCACTTTTTTTTTTTTTTTTTTAAATAAGAGTCAATCAAAATGACGAGAGTCGGCGCCGTTCCGGTCCTCGCACTGAATCGATGGGCCGTCGCCAGGTTACTGCTTTAATTTTTACATTCAGGACATTGAAGAAGGTGGATTGAATCGGACTGCCTGAATCACGTGAAGTCCATGTGTAAATAAACGCTGATTTTTTTTTTTTATATATTTCTGTACATATCTCGGTTGAATTGAGCTGCATTACATTACGGACTGAGATTGCAGTGTGCATTGTGCTTCTTAATGGAAGTTCAGAGATAAACAACTCATGTATTAATGGAATGACAGCAAAATAATAATAAAATAAAAAAAAGAGAAACTTACATGTTTGTGCTGAATTTTGTTGTGGGATCTGGTGCTCATTGTGGGGGGATGGGGGGTGGTAAATGCAGGGGGTCAGTAGTCTGCCCCCCCCCCCCCCCCCCGAAACCTACAAAAAAAATATATACAATGTGTTGCACTGTTAGAAATGCATTCCAACAAAGCCAAAGTGAATATAAAAGTCCAAAATAAAGTAAACCCCGCAAAAATAAATAATCCACAGTGAAGCTAAGCCTTTTAGCCAACTTTACCAACTCCAGCCACCACCAAACAACACTATACCTCCCAACTTTCGTACTTGAGAATGAGGGACACTTGAGGCTGATGTAAGCATATGGCACGTCACGTCACGCCAAAAAGTGGGTGTGGTCAGACTCCTCTAACAGTGCAAGGGGCTTAAGGGACATAGTTAAACAAAACCAATCCCTCCCACCACCATCCCTCTCCCCATCATTACAGAGGACCCCTTCCCTCATACTAACTGCATCATTAAACACAGAGGTTATTGTTTAGGGGGAAGAGGCAGGGAGGGGAGTTTGTTTAGGGTGGAGTGGCAGGGAGGGGTATTTTTAGGGTGGTGTGGCAGGGTGGGGGGTTATTGTTTAGGGTGGAGTGGAAGGGGGGGTTATTGGGGGGGGAGTGGCAGGGAGGGGGGGGGCTACAAAGCACACCATTGGTTGCTAGGACGCGGGCGGTTTTAGCAACCAGGGACTCCTAGACAGATTGAAGTGGAGGGGGAGAATCGGAGAGCGCAGGCATGTAGGAATCCTCACTGAGAGTACACATTGCATTCACTGAGGATATCCCACTAAGTGGAGCTCACTGCTGGAACTTGCACTGGCAGTGGGCTCCGGGGACTTCAGCTAAGATCTGCGGAATCCTGGGGCTTACTTGACAGCCCGGGACGGTCCCGCAGAATCCGGGACTGTTGGGAGGTATGCAAAACTGCTTACCAGAAACACAGACCTCATCACAATGAAGGGTCTCAAATCTCTTTGTACTGCTCACAGAAGGATGGATGGCTCTCTCTATGCAGGATAATGGTAGCTTCATATACTATATAAACTAATCTTCAAAAGCATTGGGACACCTGCCTTTAAACGCACATGACCTTTATGGCGTCTTAGTCCGTAGGGTTCAATAATGAGTTGGCCCACCCTTTGCAGCTATAACAGCTTCAACTCCTCTGGGAAGGCCGTCCACAAGGTTTAGGAGGGTGTCTATGGGAATGTTTGACCATTCTTCCAGAAGAGCATTTGTGAGGTCAGGCACTGATGTTGAATGAGAAGGTCTGGCTCGCAGTCCCCGCTCTAATTCATCCCAAAGGTGTTCTATTGGGTTGAGTTCAGGACAGTCAAGTTCCTCCACCCCAAGCTCGCTCATCCGTGTCTTTATCAATCCTACTTTGTACACTGGTGCACAGTCATGTTGGAACAGGAAGGGGCCGTCCCCAAACTCTTCCCACAAAGTTGGAAGCATGAATTTGTCCAAAATGTCTTGGTGTGCTGACGCCTTAAGAGTTCCCTTCACTGGAACTAAGGGGCCAAGCCCAACCCTGACCTCACAAATGCTCTTCTGGAAGAATGGTCAAACATTCCCATAGAAACCTACGTCTGTTTACATCCACTTCTATCCAAGTCAGTTTATGGCTGCAGGAAAAAAAAACGGAAAAGGTCTGCGTCCTTTTGTCTTTGTGGACATAAAGGCCTTGTTCACAAGGGCATACGATAGCGTATGCTTATTCAAGGGCATACATGGGAATGCACAGGTGTTCCACGCATCCACATGCAGGCAGGCCTATTCGTGTCAACTGGGACACAGCGGCTTCAAGGACACATCAAAGAGAAAGGTGGAGGACCGCACTCTGATGTATGGGAAAACCAAAAGATTATTAGAAATAATCCATCAATAAAAACAGATCGCAGCTTCTCAAGGCGAAGGACACACAATGACGCATTTCCCGCTACAAGCGCTTGGTCATGACCAGAAGAGAAACACACATTGATGCGTTTCGTGCTACAAGTGCTTTCTCGTGACTAGGAGAGGAACACTCGATGCGTTTCATGCTACAAGCGCTTCCTCATGACAAAGAGATGTACACACAATGCGTTTCATGCTACAAGCACTTCCCCATGACTAGGAGAGGAACACACGATACATTTCATGCTACAAGTGCTTCCCCATGACTAGGAAAGGAACACGATACATTTCATGCTACAAGCGCTTCCTCATGACTAGGAGAGGAACACGCGATGCGTTTCATGCTACAAGCACTTAATCATGACTAAGCATTTGTAGCGTGAAACACGTCAACCTTGAGAAGCTATGATGTGTTTTATATTAATGGATTATTTCTAATAAACTTTTGGATTTTGCATACAGAGTGTGATCATCCACCTTTCTCTTTGAACTATCCTGCCGTGGCGAGCCAGACATGCACCTGTATGTGTGGACTTGGGCTAGCATACAGATGCACCGACCTGGAGCAGTGTATTTGTATCATCGCCCGGACACAGCCGCTGCTCCAAATTTGACACCCGTGTAGGTGCACTTTGCGAGAAAGTTCAGAGGCACATTACAAATAAATCATATATTTTATGAAAAAGAAAAACACTAAGTAAGGATTAAAAATACCAAATTTTTCTGAGCTTTTACCTGCAATTTTTTTTAAAGTTGTTGACAATCTCTTACATTTCTGTAGCTCGGGCTACCAGGAAACCTGAAAAAGTTGAAAGAATGGCAGACGTGGTTCCTTGCTGAGGAAACCGGGAACAGCTTTTGTCCACAGTGACCTAACAAGCAGGCAATGCCCTCACATGGCCCCGCCCTCCCCCCCCCCCCATACCCAGTATAACTGATATATAAATAAATGAAAGCTGCATTTCAATATCTGCTCTTCCGGGCATTTTTAAAAAAACGGGAAGGCCAGAACTGAGACCCTGTAAGCGCCGTCTCAAAAGAGAGCTACCGCTGGCACCCCAAAGTAGAACATCACAGTCACTAGGATCCTGAGCTCAGGCCAGTACTCACAATGTCCCAGGGCAGCTTCACACCTTCCCAACCCCCCCCCCCCCAGGTACTCTTCTGTGAGTTCTCCAAACCAGATCCTTAGGTGAAATTGCTTAGCTCCAAAGGTAACTAGAATTACCCCCCCCCCCCAAGCTCTTCTATAACTGGGACCTCGATGAACATCAACAAGCTCCAGCAGAACTGCTTCAAAAGGGCAGTAGCAGCCCCCATAGCTCCCAACTGTCCCTGATTTTGGAGCAATGTCCCTCTTTCCCCCTCATTTTGGTCTGATCTATATAGTTATATATAAAATGCACTTTTTCTCTTTCAAAAAGTGTTACCCAGTACTAAACCTTTCATCCAAATTCTAAATTGTTGCATTTGCAAATTTAAAAGCCGATATAAAGGAAATAGTAGTGGTAAAAAAGCCTTGTTGATTTAATTAACTTTTTTTTTCGGTTAATTCTCCTTTAAGGGGGTGTGGCAGGAGGCGTGTCCTATGCCTACATACGTTTTCTAGTAGGTGTCCCTCATCCCCATCTCAAAATGTTGGGAGGTATGGCAGCCCCCCGAGGCTGGAACTTCTCCAGCAGGACAAGAACAGGGCTGTTCCAGACCCCCGCCGAATATTTATGCCCCCCCCCCCCCCCCCCCAGCCACCAACTAAATACACCTCCCAGGGATTGGCTGCAGCACAATAAACATGCAAGCTGCCCATTTGACTCTCCCAGCGCTCTATGCTCTGGAAGCCTTCGGAATGCAGGGGGAATCAATCCAAGCCTACAAGCCTGTGAGATATGGCACAGCCCAGAGAAATCAATAGCGGTTCCAATGATTACAGAGGAGCCAAAAATATCAAAATGTACCTAGCTTCCCAGAAACTTACCTAGGAGGGTGCCACACACATAACAGAAGCAGAAAAAAAGTAATATGAGTTAAAGAATAAATACCCTTGGGGTAAAAATGAAAAGGACGTGTTAGGGTGGTTCACATACCGGCCTTAACGTTTTCAGCGCCTGCATCATTTGTAATAAAAACATCTTTTGCCATTCTGAAGCTTCCCTCCAACCACTTGCATAATATTTTATATATACTGTGATTCTGTATTTGCCAAATATGCTGCAGAAATCCCCCTCCACTGAGTCTGGCTGAATACATTTTAACTGTGGGCAGCTGAAGCTGCTTCCTGTTCACTTCCTGGATTTACACAGAGGCTCTGCCGCTCTCATTGGCCCTCTTATGACTCACCACCCCCACCCCCCATCCCTTCCTAGCAAACTCTCATGAAAGTGAGAGAGAGAGAGCTGTGCATGATGTCATAAGCCTAGGACAATGACCAGACAAGAAACTGGAAGTGGGCTGTATAAGGTATATAAAACATATGCAAAGATAAAACTCAGCATTAACAGCGCTAATATCTAAAATTATAAGTGCAATAATAAAAGATAAAGTGGGCTATGAACATAGCAAACACATGAGGTGAGCTTAATAAAAAGTCAATGCAATAGTCCTCAAAGCCGCGTAAGGTGCCGAAATATCATCAGAAATACGAGACAGCAAAGGGTCCTATCCTGAATCCCGTCACCAATCCACCTCGTAAGCACCCCTTTGGTGATGCACTCACCGCAATGATGAAAAAGATGAGCCTGATATCTCCAAAAAAGGAAATTAAACACTCTGCCAAGGGTTACCAGAGATGAGTCCTGTACCAGCCCAGTTCAAACGATTCACCGTAAAAAAAACACAAGGAATGCTCTGCATAGCGTAATACTGTAATTTAATTTGAGACTCAACCCCCGCATACATAATGTACTTACAAGATAAATAAATAAAAACAGCGTATCTGAATAAAGCATATACAACACTCCGTAACGTCAGCTCACCACTTCATGGAATTCCTGAACTCGCTGACCGCGGTGAGACCCGGGACAACGTACATCTGTGATTGACAAGAGAGCCACGTGGTCACGTCCAAACGCGTTTCGTCATCTCGTCTTCATCAGAGGGCCCTCCGACGAACATGTGATGACGAAACGCGTTAGAGCATGACCACGCAGCTCTCTTGTTTGATTGGTGGAGGCATTCAGGATAGGACCCTTTGCTGTCTCATATTTTGGCACCTTACACGGCTTTAAGGACTATTGCATGGACTTTTTTTTTATTAAACTCACCTCATGTGTTTGCTATGTTTATAGCCCACTTTATGTTTTATATTGCACTTATTACTATTCAAAATAAAAACAACAACAAGGGCAGAAGATTTAATAGATGGAAAGAGGAAAAGTGACTGAAGGTCCGCTTTAAAGGGCCTATATACAATATTCATAAATAAAAGGTCAGCCTACTAAATCTAAAATAGTAAAATTTCTTCTGGAAATAGATGTTAGCTGACATGTAATCTTGGCTAACGAATTAGGCAATGACAGAACCGACGGTGGGAAAAAATCATTTCAATGAGAGGGAAGGGACGGCGGCTCTGCGCGGCGGGGTGTCAGGTGATCCGCACTGGGAAATCTTTAGTCCCATTCATTTTTAATAACAGATACTAGTTTGCAGCTCATCAGCGCGATTGCTACCCGCTGAGAGTGAAGCCATTGGCACCTTTGCTCCTAAATGATTATTTCCTAGGAGCCGCCATATGCACTCGAGACGCAAAGCTCTGCCAGCCGTTCTGGATTTGTTTTTCTAAAGGGTAACTCTGCTTTTGTGGAAAAAAATAAATAAATAAATTGCAAAAAAAAAGAAAATAATAATATTATGCAGGCATAATTCCCTCCAGAAACACGCTTGTAATCCAAAGCACTCTTATTTTAAAGAAAATTTCCCCGCAAGAATAACAGAAAATCAGATGATTCGTTCCACAACCATTATTTATAGGTCCTTCAATTTATAGCCCATATAAAAAGATTATAGCGATGTGATCGGTTGTTTAACCATAAATTGTCCATCCACAGATGGAAGCCTCCACAAGGGGATTAGAAGCAAATCCAGCAGGAGCTCCAGAGTATAAAAGAGAAGAGAGGAGCCTCTAAGTGTAGCAATATGTTGCTAAACGTTGTACCTTCATTAATGTAACCATATTGCTACATTAAGAGGCTCCTCTCTTCTCTTTTATACTCAGTTGTGACATGACGCTACTTGTATATCAAGTCAAAAGTTATTAAAATTTTAGCTTGTCTTGCAAAACGCTCTTAACCAAGCTTTTACTGTATTATAACTTATACAATTGCTGTACAAAAGCCATGTCATAATTTAAAGGGTTGCTCCACTTCCGTGGGGAAAAAAATAGCAATAAAAGAAAGAAAATATATAGCACATATAATCATATTGTAATTGAATGTTATTAAAAATTACCTTTCCTTTTCAATCACCACGCTGTAATTTTCTGAGAATGCATTACAATATGGCTACATGGAATTGTTCTATACACAGAGTGTGTACTGACCCCTCCTCAGAAACATCATTTCCTGCTTGTGTGATTGGCTCACCAATTTTCCCTGAAGTCTGCCTTAAAATACAAGTCAGATTTCGGGCATCCCCTGCAAACAAAAATGTCATGAGATACTTTCAATAGAGCGCGTCTAAAGGGATGGAGGGCCCAGCAGATTTCCTCATTAGTGCTCTGCAGCTGCACACCTGACAGTTAATTATGAAACCCCTCCCATTAGACCCACTAGAGGCACAGAGAAACCTACATGGATAATTTCAGAATAACAAAAGGTAGGCATCTGCAGAAAAGGTTGTTATAATCCTTGCAATGTACATAGATCACCCAGAAGGGAACGTTTTTTTTTTCTCAAAAAAAGTGTAGTTACACTTTAAGGTTATGAAAAAAATGACCTTTCCTTACCAATCTGCAGCCGCTGTAATCTGTAAAATGCAATATGGCAACCTGGAGGCCTCCAAAAATGTAATTTCCTGCTTGGGTGAAGATCTCTGCACTAAGATACAAGTCGGATTGTAGGCATCTTCTGCAATAAGGATTTATTTTGTTTCCTTTTCGTGAGATACTCCCCAAGGGTTGTTCACTTCTAAAAGGGATGCAGACCCTGCAACTTTTCTCATTAGAACCCCAAAAGTGACACACGAGTTGACAAAAAAAATGTTTTAAAAGTTTGGGATTTAATTTACAGACAAGAAAAATAGGAATACAATTCACCATTAATCTCACTTTCAGGGACAATTTATTTATTTTTTTTACCTGGAAAGGGAACACTTTTTGGAAGCTGGATAGGAAATGCACAATTAAAAGATATAGTGGATAAAGGGAAAATGAGATCATTACCGGAATTAAAGCACAAAGGTGATCCGATAAGGATAAATGAATGGATTTATTTACAGCTGAAGTATTTTGTGATTACATTACCACAGCCAATTAGAGGAGCAGAGGAGAATTAGAACCCTATGAAACGACTATGTAACTCACAGACAACTGTGAAACATGTGAGAGTAAAGGAGCGCCCAATATCCAATAAAGATAGGTGTAAAGGTATTTTTATTTGGAATGTGAGCAATAGAAAGAGGCCAACACGTTTTGGGAGACTAAGGACCTCCCCCTTCATCAGGGCGGATCGCTAGATGTCCAAAACGCTGGAATATCTCAGATCTATAGAATACTCACGGCTGGAAAAGCCTCCATTCATTGGAAAATCGGAGGGGGAGTTGGGCACACGAATGGATGAGCAACAACTGGTTAAAGTTGATGGGAGCGGTGCGCGATTACGCGACCGACATAAACACGATAAGGAATTAATTATAAGTGCCTAGTGAGATGGTATAGAACACCTGAGTAGGCCCAAAAATACCCAAAAAAAAAAAATCTCCACTATGTTGGAGAGGTTGCAATCAGGCATTATAACTCACATCTGGTGGGAATGTATGAAAATAAAAGGAGTACTGGCAAGATATGCAATATTATATAAGGGAAACTACGATGGGGGGGGGGGGGGGGGGAGATGCCAAATGACCCCTGGGCATGGTTATTTCATAACACAAGTAGTACAAAAAACAAAACAAAAAAACAACAATATAAAAAGAGAACTATGATTCCATATCTATTGAATGCAGCAAAAGGAATAATACCTAAAAAAATGGCTAGACCTGCATAAAAGAATGGTATGAAAAAATAGAATATATATTTAAAATGGAATATCTTCGCAGTAGAGAGGAGGGTCAGGTGGAAAGATTTAATATGAAAAAAATGGACAAGAAAACTAGGAAATATGCAGAGGAATGGGTGGAGTAGGTAGTGGAGGGGAAGGGGAGTTATGGAGAAATGGAGGCAGAGAGGAAGGGTGGAGGAAACCGACAAATGGAGGAGAAAGGGGAGGGGAGGTTTATTGTGTATATATGTATATATATATATATATATATATATATATATATATATATATATATATATATATATATATATATATATATATATATATATATATATATAATTAGTGTGTATGGCACCAACATCCCTTCTATGTATACATATAGTTTGGGAGGTATGGGACTTTACACTTCAATATAAATGCATAAACCAGTTATAGAAAAAAAATATATCATTTTTATTAAACAAGCATAAATTTAAAAACATTACATACAATACATCCGTGTCCAGTTGTATATAAGGACACGTTTAGTGATGTTCCATTGGCATTGCTGTATCCACGTTTATTATTTGGTGCCCCTGGGAGCCTGACACTGCTAATGACGGATAACAGACTGCATTGATGATACCTGTGATTGGTTGCCGGACCCCTCCCTTCCTTAGGAGTCTTTTGACCCATGGATGGTGTTTGAAACTGAGGAAGAACTACAGGGTTGGTTGCCATTTGGTCAGACAACTGATGCCGTCTGATGTATCTCTAGGCTCCCAGTCTGTTTTACCCAAAAGGAAGTTTCCCAAGTCACACGCTTTTTAGTTGTGTTTACTTCATCTACCCATACCCCCCTTCCCTTACGGGAGATCCGGCACATTTGGGCGATGTTTCGGTTGTTCGGTTGCATGGGACTGTCGGACCTTACTCCTCTTTCATCTTCTTGGCCATAACCTGGTTCCCCCTAGCTCAGTCACTGAGTAGATGAAATGCCACGGTTTTCTCCTGAAGAAGCCGCACGGCGAAACGTGTAGAAATATAAACACGTGGACACGGCAATTGAACATCACTAAACGTGTCCTTATATACAACTTGGATGTCATTTTTGTATGTGTGCGCTGTAATCTATTTTGTACTTATATACAACTGGACACGAATGTATTGTATGTAATGTTTTTATGATATTCTCATTTAATAAAGAAAAATATATATATTTTTTTTATAACTGTGGTTTATGCATTTATATTGAAGTGCACCTGTAAAGTCCCATACCTCCCAAACTTTGTTTTCTTTATTGTATATATGTTAAGATTAATATCACTGATATCACTGCGATTTTTATCGGGACTGTGACATTATGGCGGAAACTTTTGGGACCATTGTCATTTATACAGCAATCAGTGCTATAAAAATGCACTGATTACTGCAAAAATGTCACTGGCAGGGAAGGGGTTAACACTAGGGGGGTGATCAAGGGGTTAACTGTGTTCCCTGCTACGTGTTTCTAACTGAAGGGGGAGGGGACTGACTAGAGGAAGTGACGTATCGTGGTTCCTTGCTAATAGGAACGCACGATCTGTCACTCCTCTCAGAACAGGGATTTGTGTGTTTAGACACACACACACTTCCGTGTTCTGCCTTTTGTGATCGCTCGTGGCCGGCGGTCACCACGACCGTCGGCCCTGAGCATCGGCACCCCCACAGTGCAGTGGGCCCTTGCCTGCTATCCCGATAGTATAGCTACGACGGTTCGCGGGATTGTGCCGACCTGCCGCAGTAAAATGACGGCGGCTGGTCGGCAAACGGTTAATAGAGTTATGCCCACGTTTGCATTGCTTTCGGTACAGCCTTTGTATATATAAAAATTGAGGCCCCATGCCAGCTGCCAAGCACTTGTAATAAAGTCCCGGTGTCCAACGTGGGCACAACATTTTAGTTGACTTACATACTGTGGCTTGTTCAACGGCCACATGTTGGTATAGTAACTCTTCTTCTTTTCCATTGCAGGTAAATAATGAATTCCAATCAGACGCAATGGGCCGTCATTGAGTTTTTGATGAAGGAGCGGTGCAGGCTGTCCGACATCTACAGAAGGCTACTGAATGTTTATAGAAAGGCAGAGGCAGCTCTCTAATTAGGCAAATTAGGCAGTCGCCTAAGGCCTCGCACTCACAGGGGCCTCGCGACCACCTAATTTACCTGTTCTCAATCACTGAAGTTGACGCCGGCGGCTCCGCCTACCCCCACTGGGACTCTGTGGCCCAGGAGCTGACGGACAAATCAGATACTGCCCGCAGCCAGAGGAATAGCGGCCTCATCACGGAGCGTCCCAGTCCGTGGGGCCTCATGTGTAAGTTTTGCCTAAGGCCTCACAAAGCCTAGAGCCACCTCTGTAGAGAGGACACCACCGACAAGGGAAAGGTCTTGTCATTGGTGATTCTTCTTAAAGATGTCATCTCAATAAACATTCTGTAACCTCTTGTGAATGTCGGACAGCCTGCACCCCTCCTTCATCAAAAACTCAATGACGGCCCATTGCTTCTGATTGGAATCCGTTGAAAAAGTAGAAGAGTTACTATGGAGCGGCTCTTCTCAACCAGGGATCCATGGAACCCTAGGGTTCCTCCATAGGTTGCCATGGGTTCCTTGAGCAAGGAGCAATTACTACCACTCATATAAGTTGCCACTGAAACGATCTTTTGATCTTTTTAGCTATCTGTAAGAGGGGATTATTTCCGCTGACTACAAATGCAAGGAGCATTCTTCTCCTTGACCCTCACACATACAGTGATATGTAGATGAAGTCATTTTTAGCAGGGGCTCCCTGAGACCAGAACACTATTTCAAGGGTTCCTCCCTATTACAAAGATTGAGAAAGGCTGCTGTGGAGGAAGAGTTACTCTACCAACATGTGAAATTTGAACTGCCTATGTAAGTTCATTAAAAAAAAAGTTACATCACTTTTGCATCACTTTTGGTACAGCCCTCATATACATATATATAAATAAACTGAAGCCCTACTCCAGCTGCCCACCACTTGTTAAAAGGTAAAACTGTCCCAGTGTCCACACCATCTGGCTAGGTGCTCTTTGGCATGCATTACCCACAAACAAGTTCAAAGTCCCTTTCTTCTACGCATTTCGTTTGTGAGTGAACGCGTTGGCCAGGCGCCGAGGACAATCCAGTTTTCCAAGCGGTGGCCATTTTTCTCCATATTAATGATTTTAGGCAGCAAAAGACGGGCGGGGGGCTAGTCTGCACCCACGTCAGAATAATGCATGGAGAGAGCCTTGGGTGGATGTAAAGGAAGGAGTTGTCCCAACAACAAATCTAATCACAATGAGCGACACTCACTCTTTTTTTTTTTCGTTATCCTACCGTATAGTGCGGGGACAAGGTCATCAAGCGCCCAGGATGCCAAACTGCGCCCCCCCCCCCCGTCCTGTTCGTGATGTGCAAGCTTAGGGGACCCTACACCCAGCAGTCATTAGTTTTTCAAAATCATTGCCGCTGTCACTACTCCTGTCAGGCTTTGCAACAGAAGGAAGGCGCCCCCTCCTCCCCCATCCCTACAGTCAACCATTGTGCGCCCAGGGCAGCCTCCCCTCCCGCCCACCCCCCCTTGTCCTGACCCCGTTGCCCTATTATGTCTATAATGCTGAGATCTCCCAAAATAAGACGGACTTCATAGTGGTGGGCGCAGTTTGTTTATTGAGAACATGAACAGACAAACAAGCACAACAGGCGGCTTCAACCTTTTGGCAAAATACAGCTACAAAAATTGTAGTATTAGAACGTTGTAGTGGCGGCAAGCGGTAATGATCGCTCTGTTATTCCAGTCATGAAGATGGCAGTATGGGAATGTGGTTTTGTTGTTGTTGTTTTCTTCACACCTGGACCAGCTAATGTTATCTGAAGGGCCAAATAAGTGCATGCAGCTTTGTCAAACAAAATAACCAGAAAAGATTTAACAAAGTCAAAAAGCTGCATATAAGTTGGTTCCTCGACAACAAAGCTGTTTCCTCGGATAAGAAAGAAACTTTAAATATCATTGTATCCCCCTTCTGTGTTTCAGTTTTTTTTTTGTTTTTTTTTTAACAAGACAAACTCTTCAAGTCTTCAATAAGAAAGTGCAAAAAATGTACAAGGAAATTAAAATCCCTTTTTTTTTTTTTTTTAAAAGAAGTTCATTGGATGGTTTTTGTAGGACGTTAGAAATGTGGTTATATGGCTGTCTCTGGGCGCGATATGCTTCTTAATCTTCAATAAAAATGATATCGTGGGGTCTTCCCTTCCGATCCCAAGCACTCCGTCCAGGAGGGATTCGATCGACTTCCTGTCCGCGTAACAAGGGTGTGGCCCATTCGAAGCTGCGTGGGGGAGGGGAAAAAAAACAAAACAAAAAAAACAATAACAGATGCAATTGAGGGGAATTCGCTAAGACTAGTGCAGCCAGATCTGGAGCAATTTTCATTTCAAAATGAATTACATTTTTTAATATAAAACCAGCGCAGAGATTAGGTGCAGGAACTCCCCCCTTCTGAGTCGCTCCTCATCTCCGCCCCCTACCCACCTCTGAGCATCACTCCTCATCTCCGCCACCTACCCACCTCTGAGCACCTTTCTTGTCTCTCCCAGTACCCACCTCTGAGCACCGTTCCTTGTCTCCCCCTTCTACCCACCTCTGAACACCATTCCTTGTCTCCGCCATCTACCCACCTCTGAACACCATTCCTTGTCTCCGCCCCCTACCCACCTCTGAGCACCGTTCCTTGTCTCCGCCCCCTACCCACCTCTGAGCACCGTTTCTTGTCTCCGCCCCCTACCCACCTCTGAGCACCGTTTCTTGTCTCCGCCCCCTACCCACCTCTGAGCACCGTTTTCTTGTCTCCGCCCCCTACCCACCTCTGAGCACCGTTCCTTGTCTCTCCCCCTACCCACCTCTGAACACCATTCCTTGTTTCCGCCCCCTACCCACCTCTGAATACCTTTCCTTGCCTCCACCCCCTACCCACCTCTGAACACCATTCCTTGTCTCCGCCCTTACCCACCTCTGAGCACCATCCCTTGGATCCACCCCCTACCCACCTCTGAGCACCATCCCTTGGTTCCACCCCCTACCCACCTCCCAGCACGGGTCCTTTTAGAGAGTACAGAACCAAGTATTAATTTGTGGTGCTAAATATTTGTATGGGATTTGTTAACAAGAAAAGCAGAAAATAGATCCTCTGCAGCCAGCAACAATAAACCCCCCCCTCCAGCAGTAATAGATACCCCCTCAGCAACAATGTACCACCTGTTACAGAATACCACACCTGCAACAACAGACCCCCAGCAATATCAACAGCCCCCAGCAGCCAGCAACATAGACCTCTCCCTTAACAACTGGCCTCCCCAGACAACAATAGCCCCCCTCAGCAACCATAGACCCCCACACAAATATAGATTACTGCCAGCATCAATAGACCCTCCAGCATACCCCAGTACCCTTTGCCATTACATACATTCAGTGCTAAAGGTGCCAAAACTGTGTTCCCCTTGAGTCACTCCTTGTCTCTGCCCTCTACCTACCTCTGAATAGTCCCTTGGTTCCACCCCTTAACCCACCTCCCAGCACCGCTACTTTTAGAGAGTACAGAACCAAGTATTATTTTGTGATGCTAAAAATTTTGTATGGGATTTGTTAATGATAAAGGTAAGCAGAAAATATTCCTCTGCAGCCAGCAACAATAGACACCCCCAGCAGTAATAGATAACCCCCTAGCAACAATGTACAGCCCGTTACAAAATACCACCCCAGCAACAATAGATCCTCCCCTGAAACAACAGACCTCTATCAAGCGCTTTCCCCAACTTGTTCATTCCACGACTTAGTTGGGGTAGGCGGAACACTTTGGTGGGGGTGGGTCAGCCACACCTCTTGACCTCGGGGGACACGCCTTCTGACCTTTGGAGCAGGGGAGCAGGTCCCTATTCCAATCCCTGAGTCCTACCCTGTTCTTCAAAGGAAAACCCTAACTCAAAGCCCTAACCCCCAGCAACATTAGACCTCCAGCAGCCAGCAACAATAGACCTCTCCCTCAGCAACTGCTCCCCCCCCCCCCCCCCCCAGCAACAATAGACTTTTTTTTAGCAACATTGGAACCCCCAGAAAAAAACAGATTCCTGCCAGCATCAATAGACCTCCAAGCATACCCCAGTACCCCTTGCCATTACATACATTCAGTGAGGAAGGTGCCGGAATTGCGTCCCCCCATAAATGTATAAAACCTTTCTTTTTCATTACATACCTTATTCCCTCCTCCCATCCCCAGTCATCAGCATGCTAATTAAATTTTTACAATAAAACCTATGTTGATTACATACCTGATTTTAGACCCGTGATCATCACTGGGTCCCTGCGCATCGCTATAAAATACAGGCAGATCGTGACTGGTGGGAGGGGCATCATGGTACTGTACAAGTAGCTTCCTGGGAACATCATAGAGCCCTGCCTCAGTACTTCCTAAGGAGCCCTCAGCCGGATGCAGTGGGCGGGCTCTGGGAGGAGGTAAGTTAAATATCAAAAATTGCCCCGATGGGTGGATGTCAATCTGGAGGAGTGGGCATTCCTAGGCATACACCATGGAGTAATGCACTTTAACGTAGGCAAAAGACGTGCTCTGTGCACAATGCTGTCAGGTGTGAATGGGACGTAGCTTATATTACATAAGAGGAGCTCTGTACTGTACAAGGACGGACCACAGCCGTGGCTTCCACTGACACGAGAACAGGATGGGGAAAGGAGCCGTGTTAGCATTTTTCAATGGTTATGCACTTTTATGATGGGAGTAAAAGGGATGCCATCCTTTCCCAGACTTTACCGTGACACTGAAATTGATGAATAATTGATGAGGACATCGTCCGCTCTGCACTTAGAGCACATACTCCCCTATTGTGAGGTTCTGTCCATATGAATTATTTACCATGCACAATCAATATTACGATATGCAGACCTGTGTCCTTCTGCTGAAGAAGCTGAAAATTCCACTTTGCCGTTTTGTACTTTTTTGTACATTTTTCCATGTAAAGGAAAAGCTCCCCTTTCTATTCCTTCGATGTGCCCACATCTGTAGAACAAGCCATCTTAAAGAGTTAGTTCACCTTTACCAAAACGAACTGCCTCTGCAGGTAGGGGGTGTCTGTATATAAAAAGCAAACTGTGCAGCTTTGAAGTTGGATATTGTATAGGTGTAGGCCAGGGGTCTCCAAACTTCTAAACAAAGGGCCAGTTTACTGTCCCCCAGACTTTGGGGGGCCGGACTGTGGCCATTGGGAGCAGAAATCATCCTGGAGTCAGTGAACGTTAACAATGCATCTTTGGTATGGGGGGGGGGGGGAATAGTGCCCCATCATTGGTGTCGGTGGGGGGGGGGAATTGTGCCCTATCGTTGGTGTCAATGGGAGGAATGGTACCCCATCGTTGGCGTCAATGGGGAGGAATGGTACCCATCGTTGGCGTCAATGGGAGAATGGTGCCCCATCGTTGGCGTCAATGGGAGGAATGGTGCCCCATCGTTGGTGTCAATGGGAGGAATGGTGCCCCATCGTTGGTGTCAATGGGAGGAATGGTGCCCCATCGTTGGTGTCAATGGGAGGAATGGTGCCCTATCGTTGGTGTCAATGGGAGGAATGGTGCCCCATCGTTGGCGTCAATGGGAGGAATGGTGCCCCATCGTTGGCGTCAATGGGGAGGAAATGTGCCCCATCGTTGGTGTCAATGGGAGGAATGGTGCCCTATCATTGGTGTCAATGGGAGGAATGGTACCCCATCGTTGGTGTCAATGGGAGGAATGGTGCCCTATCGTTGGTGTCAATGGAAGGAATGGTGCCCTATCGTTGGCGTCAATGGGAGGAATGGTGCCCCATCGTTGGCGTCAATGGGAGGAATGGTGCCCCGTCGTTGGCGTCAATGGGAGGAATGGTGCCCCGTCGTTGGCGTCAATGGGAGGAATGGTACCCCATCGTTAGTGTCAATGGGAGGAATGGTGCCCTATCGTTGGGGTCAATGGGAGGAATGGTACCCCATCGTTGGTGTCAATGGGAGGAATGGTGCCCTATCGTTGGTGTCAATGGGGAGGAATGGTACCCCATTGTTGGCGTCAATGGGAGGAATGGTGCCCTGTCGTTGGTGTCAATGGGAGGAATGGTGCCCCGTCGTTGGCGTCAATGGGAGGAATAGTGCCACCATAATTGGCATCAATGGGAGGAACGGTGCCCCATAATTGGCTTCAATGGGAGGAATGGTGCCCCCATTGCTGGTGTTCGTAGTAGGAATTATGCCCTATTCTTGGCCGTCAGTGGGAGGAAGTGTCTTTTATCAGTGGAAGGAAAAGTGCCCCAAAGGCCAGGTGAAAGCAAGCAAAGGGCCGCAGTTTGGAGACCACTGGTGTAGGCCATTAACGTACCTCCTGAAGCCTGGTCAATAAAATTCCCAGAGATGGTATCAGCCAGTCCTGCCTTGTTGCTAGGACGTTGCTAGGACGTTGCTAGGACACACACAGCCATAACTGCTCACCCCCACCATCATAGGAGCAATATGTGTTGGTCCACTATCTCCTTGTCACTGAGAACTACTGCAACAGGGGAGATACAGTGCTTGGGGCTTGAAGGGGGAAATCTAAACTGGCTGTATGTGTCTTGGCAACATCTTTGCAATAAGGCAGGGCATGATGATGTTATCTTTGGTAGGTATGTAAATGGTCCACACCTATAGCAAAGGCATTATTCAACTTTAGTTGAAGCTGAACAATTTGTTTTAGGGCACCCCATTACCCGCAAAGGCAGTTTTTGGGTAAAGGTGAACCAACCCTTTGAGATGAATTATTGGCGGTTACTATCAGGCCCTCTCTGACAGATGTCTTTAAAGAATACTTCCTGCCCCTATAAAATGGTGATTGTCTTCAAACGTTGGCACTCTCAATCTTTTACTTGGTCTGGAAGAAACAACATACCTGAAATGGATATTTTCCCCAGGCTGCTATACCTTCTACAAACCCTTCCAGTCCATGTTCCTAGGGCCTTTCTCAGCTCGGTCAAGATGGAGTTCATTAACTTCCTTTTGGTCCTATGGAGCCAGGAGGATTTGTGATCTCTCCCTAAGATAGGGGAGCGGTATGGGGCCTCCGGAGCCCTTTAAATACCACCAGGCAGTGCACACGAGGAGAGCCCTTGATTGGATCAAACATGGTGCCATCAAACTTTGGGTGGGTTTGGAGCAGAAAACGGCTTCCCTCCATTTGCCAACACTATTGTGGCAATTCTCAAACTGAAGTTTAGACACATCCACTACCCTGGCAGTAGTAACAAAACGGGGTGCATCTCGGCTTATTGGGGACGCCTCTGGTTAATGGCTTTTCTGGATTCACTCTGGATCTCTCAAATCCACATTTCTGGCCATTCTTGACCTAATTCTGACTCCTTGCCTTCAGATGTTTTTGGACGGAAAGAGGGGGACATTACTTAAAGATATTTAATCAATGGTAACACCCCCCCCCCCCCCACCACCATTCTGGCAGAAGCTCCAAATTAAACACTTTTGTTATTTAATCAAGCTACATCCTGTTCCGATGTGTCCCCACTCCAGCATGCCCTCTCGGAGAATACATACATACATACATACTGTACTTCAAATTCTATCCCACTTTTTTTGAATACATGAGAGTCAGACCTGGGCCTCTCTCTGCGAGTGAACAGAAGGATCATATCTTGTTCTTCAATCATAAATAAGTCATATTGAACAGATTCCAGGAGGCTATGTACAATGAATTATATGTATAGGGCAGTGGTCTCCAAACTGCACCCCAGGGGTCGGATGCGGCCTTTTACTTGCTTTTATCTGGCCCTTGGGGCACCATTTCATTTACTGACCCCAACAAAGGTGCACAATTCCTACTGATGACACCAACAATGGGGTACAATTCCTCCCCAATGACACCACTGATGGAGAACAATTCCTCTCAGTGAAACCAATGATGGGACACAATTCCTTTCTTGTGAAACAGGCAATGGAACACAATTTCTCCCAGTGAAACCAACGATGGGGCACAATTGCTACCAATGACACAATGATGGGGAACAATTCCCACCAATAACACAACAATGGGGCACAATTCTTACCAATGGCACCAACAATGGGGCACAACACCTTCCAGTGAGACAAATGATGAGGCACAATTCTGCTAAATGACACCAAAGATGGGGCATTGTTTATTCCAACCGATGCTGGGACATTTTATTCTCCTGTTGGCCACAGTCCAGCCCCCCTAAAGTCTGAAGGACAGTAAACTGGCCCTTTGTTAGAAAGTTTGGAGACCCCTGGTATAGGGTGCCCACTATAAAACAAAACGTCTCCATCTGCATCGCTGATGTGTCTGAGATGTCTGGGGGATCTTGAAACTCTCTTTCACATCTTTTGGTAGTGCCCATCTATACGCCCGTTCTGGGAAAAGGTCCAGCGGGTGGTGTATGAACTTACTGACAAAAATAACTTCTAGTTCATCTAATGCGGCCAGGGTCTGTAAAACTCAGACATGGAAATGTACAGAGCCCACCCTTGATGGGGCATTGGTTCTCTGTGATGAAGGGGGTTCAGAGGATGGAGGAATTCACTGACCCCATCAAGCGGAAAGAGGAACAACAGCGGAAAACATTGTTTTATTGGAATGCCTTCTTATTCTTCCAAAGCATACCGCACTTATGTTTCCCAATAACCTCTGGGCCGGCTGTAGTTTTAAGGGATCAGGATTCTCACAAGAGATAACACACAGGATGAACCCCCAACACACCCCCCCTTTTTTATTTTCCCCCCTTCTGTAACTGGCTACTCCTCTCCCCATCACTCTTTCGCACCTTAACAGTGTAGGTCTTCCCAGCAACTAGTAGTTTTTTTCCTTTGTGTGGCTGACCAGACTGATCACCCACTCACTCCCCCCATGCGAAAAATAAAAATTCTGGGTCATTCAAGGTGGTTGACTTGTAGAGGGCTCCTGTTGTATATCACATCATGTAACTACTTTGGCCCTCAAGATCAAAACCCCAAAATACCAACACCAGAAATACTATATCTTGTATATACTGTATGAATCAATAAACATAGTCTTGTGATGGAGGGAGTCACTGGTACAACATCATAAAAAATGCACATCTCATGCTAACAGTCCTGGTGTAGGGATCATCTGGGGGAGGCTTTGCCTCTGATGCAGCCGGTTTGACTAGCTGCACCAAAACTAGTCAAGCAGTGCCTTTCTCATATGCCCAGCC